>APFE031212882.1:0-12821 GCA_000404065.3 Pinus taeda | reverse complement strand
TGGTTCCTTTGTTGGAGCCTTGTGAACCCAGGCACTCTCTTCGAGCTGCTTGCTTTGTCATCTCCTATCATGATACCACTTCGAAGCACGATATTTGCATTCGGGTATTCCTCGCACGACTCCGACCTCATCATTTGTAGGCTATGATTCGGGGGAGGTTGGAGTGCTCCTTTATCGCGCAACCTCACTATCAGCATGGGACAGTCCTCTATCTCATGATCGAACTAGGTACAATATAAGCATGATGGTCTCGTCGGATTTGTACAATCACGGGCATAATGCCCTGGTCCTTCGTAATTGTAACATATCAGTTGTCTGCGACCTCTTCCTGGTCCCATTCCTCCTCAACCTCGTCCACACCCCTAAAATCTAATGTGTGCCATCCCTTCATTTTGATCGAAAGCCCATTTTTTGGTCTGAAATCTATAGGTAGGAGTCTGATCCATCATCAGTTCATAACTTCTACAGGTATGCTCATCGTGGCCTACTAACTTGCAGAAATTACATAACAATTGCTGGGAATTCTGTGTATACTTCTGTAATAGATGGCATTTATCTATAGCATGCTTCCCTCCTATCTGACAAATCACGCACCATAATACAGGCACCGCGCTCAATCCTGCTTGTGCCTCCGGTCTCAATGGAATTGCTCCTCCTCCCGCCAGGTAGTTCATGAAGACTGGACAATGGTCCTTGTCATGTCCCTGGCCTTTGCACTTTACGCACCATACCTCCTCACGCACTTCTAGATGAGTTGTCCTGTCTTGTTTCAAACTTTGCATCTCAAGGCATAAGTTTTTCAACTGTGCATGGATCTGTTGAACTCCCAAGTCAGGGTCTTGTATTAGGGTCTCGTGTAGTCTCATTGCGATATCCAAGGCCTCGGCCTGAGTTATTAGCTTCTACTGTGATAGCGTGTTCCTTAGATGCGGCATTAACGATGTTACGAACCATGCACGGTGTTTCCCATTCGTCACGGTCATGTTGGCTTCACGAATCGTACACTTCAATCACTGATCCAGCTCCCAGGGGGTCGCACCTGGAAGCATCATGATTTCCTTAAATCCGATGATCGACTGTGTCTCTTATTTTTTCCTGCTAAATTCCTTGTTTATTGTAGCTTGGATATTCGTGATCCATGCGTTCGAATTGTCATTGGAGTGCTTAATGTACCAAGTCAGTGTGCTATCTTGCAAAGCGTTGACCATCATTGCTTTCTTTATATTGTCATTCTTGACTCCTTGCACTTCCCATACAGCCCTTACCACGAGCCAAAATTGGTCTAGATCTTCATTCCCTACTCCTTTGAACATCGAAAACTTTATCTTGCTTTCCATATTTAACTGTGGTGGTGGCAAAGGTGGTGTGGGCGAAGACGGGAGTGAATATGGTGAAATTAGTGGTGGTGTAGGTGGGGGTGGTATGCGAAGAATTCACTGCTTTATCAAACTGATCACACTTCTTAGTGAAACCTTCATGAGCTCTTCCTCGCTTTCTCGCGGAGGTGAAATCAAGGGGCTAGTTTCTAGTTTTGCGCTACTTTTGTTTATGTAGATCCTCCCACTTCGTGTAGCCCCAAACATCAATTTATTTGCATAACCTACTTTTCACATAGTAGCATTTTAATCCAAGTGTTCAAAGATTTAACGTACTTACCTCATGATCCTTTGAGGAAGTGTCATTCTGCATCACTATAGCTAACCAAAGTATCTACCGCGAACTCAGTGATAAATCCTAATATAATTTGATCGAGCGAGTGATCCATAGCGCACACGATATTATCTTCTGATGCTTCCAGTATGCGCACCAACTCTGGAGTCCACACAATAGGTTTGTCAAGCCTACACCTTCCTTGATTGTCTGCTAGATTCGTGATCCACTCGTACAATTCAAAGGGGAAGGATGCAAAGAAAATTTCATGGATTTCTATATATAAGTAGTAATCTAACCACTCTTCCTTTGATAATCATGGATTCTTGTTTTCTTGCACCGTGATCTCATGAATATTTCTATCCAACCACTCTTCAATTCCTTTCTTTTTCGGATTCCAGTGATACGACATCAGACATCTCTATGCAGAACCCGGTCCTGACAATGGAACCATTTGTTGGCTTATTAGGGCCTGACCCAGGTTCAAAGTTAAGTTAGCTGAACAAATCCCAGTACTACGGGCCCTTTTGGCAACAGTTCGTGAGGCGAGGACTGAGGTCTCACCCGAAGTAGTATGGGAGGGTGCTAGAACTAGGTTTCCGCACCCTAGAGATGTCGGATGAGTTCAAGTGGTCCGTTGTTTGACCCTGCATGCAGTGGCTTCACGCACTTTCTCGTACCTCGCAACCTAATATACGGTCTTCGCGTAGCCCTACTCAGGGGCTAAACGTCGTGCTCTACGTTATTACCCAAGACCTTACTGGTATTCCAATGTTAGTTCATTATCTTAGCCTACTTGCATGCTTTTAAGTTATAATTAACAACATAAACCATTCATACAGGTGCGTGAAATAAATAAACAATATCTTTGCAAAATATATCAAACATGCATTAACCCAAGAACAGATACATAGAATTATAACAAAACTTCTCTTTATTAATTCCTTCCTCGGTTACAGACTCAACTTCGCCTTGCGCACTCAGCTGTAAAGCCTTCTCTTACTCTACAACCCAAAGACACACTTCAACTTAGGACTTAATCCCTTAGGTTTATTTCTCCTTCTTCTCCCTTCTCTTCTCTACTTAGAGCCTCACTGTATTTATACAATCCCATGATCTGTAGACCATGGGTAGGTCTATCCAGCCAAATTTACCTTACAAAACTAGGGCAGACAAACCTATGACTTTGTTGGCTTATTGGGGCCTGACCCAGGTTCGGAAGTGTTTTAGCCAAACAAATCCCGCACTACCGGCCCTTTTGGCAACAGTCAGTGGAGCGCAGACTGAAGTCTCACCCGAGGTAGTATGGGAGGGTTTTGGAACCAGGTTTCCACACCCTAGGGATGTCTTGATGAGGACTAGAAGGGTCGCGAACCGATCTGCGTGCTCGTGCTACTCTTCTCAGCAATCTAGCCTTCATGTAGCTTGGCTATGAGGTACTTCTTGGATTCTTATTATTAATGTGTTATTATAGATCAGATCTACCCCTTAAGGTCTTTATTCAAGCATTCTACAATTATAACCCACGCGCATCACCATAAATCTTACATATATGCATAAACTCAAAACATAAGCATAAACATATAGATCTGCGACCAAAGGCACAATAATTTAGAAACCCTTATCTGTATTAATCTTATGTGAAGTACAATCAGTTCCACCCTACGCACTCAATTGTAGGGGTCTGGGCACACAGCTGCAAACTCTACCAAGCCCCTACACACACAACTACAGAGCCTACTCTAACTACTACCACCCACGACTCGAACTTACAGATTCAGAGTGAATATTGCATTCACGAATCCATAATACATTAGATCTTCCCCAAAGCTACTTCCTACCCTTAGAGCCTCGCTCTATTTATACCTTCCCATGGTCTGTGGACCATGGGTAAGCTGACTCACTTTCTATTATTTTACATTTTTCTCGGGTAGATAACCCTTTGACTTGACTCATTATAATTCACACTTCGCGGAACCTTTACAATACTTTTACCCAAAATTGTGGGCTCTAAGCCCCAAATCCATTATGCGGGGGATCCACTACCCAATAGGCCCCCAACACAATCATTGTGACTCGTCCTAAGTCACTCTACTGGTGTGGTGATCTTGGCTCAGAGTCCATCCAACAACGTCCACGCTGTGCTGACATCTGCCACACATACTTCCATTGTCCATTGTATCACTTGTGCACAACTTTATGATGCAGTGTCTGAGGCACCTTCCTGCCCTAGGCATATGTGTCCTGCAACTAAGTCATCTTCCCCTCAATCGTAGTGGTGATCATGAATGCTTCCTCCAACCAAGGCTGGATGCGTGCTTTAATCCCGACTTCTTTCTGGTGTGTGGCATCCACCTGTTCCTTCATAGCTTAGGCCTCCCTCATCTTGGCTAAGTGCTAATTGAGGGCGACCATTTGCACAGTCCCTCGGAAATTGTCATAAGCTTGTTGTAACTCTCGTACTTCTGTCTCGACTTGTTGTAGTGTTGGGTCTTCTTGTAGTGATGTGAGTGTAAGGAGTGACTGATCCAACAGTCCCGTGCAATCCTATATAGCGCGCTCTATCGCTTCCAATCCTACTTGAAGGGCATGACGGCACTCCTCTCTGACTTCCGGCGGTGTAGTGGTCTACGCTTTCAGCCTTAGCTCCGCAATCTTCAAATTCAATTCCCACTAAGCTTTGGCAGCCTCCTCTTGGGCCTTACGGAATCCTGCGGCCATGTGATGAATCTTTGCGGTGCTGGGAGTTTCGCTGGCACAGCCAGCTCTGGTACACTACTACAGACCTCTGCCATGGCCTGTTCCAATTCTTGGTTGTGTGCGACCAAGTTATCACACTGTAGACTGACCTGCTCCAGATTTCCTTTTAGCTCCATCAAGACCTGGAGGGCACGGCCTTCCCTGTAGCAGAGCTTAGCGGTTACCCCATCCTGCAGTTGGTATAGGGTCTCTCTGGGAAGGGCGGCCAAATTCAACCCCGACTCCTCATGTCACCTTCGGCTTCTTCTAGGATGGTGCCTGCTGGTAACACTAAATTGTTCATTGCATGTGCGCACATCATCTGCTCAACCGTGGATGTATCATGTGGTATCATCCTTCCTAGGGATCACACCTACAATGCCTGCATCTATGCTCTGAGTGCCCCCAACACAGTTGTCTGCTCCATCATCAATTTCTCCAGAGCACCCTTAGTGATATAACGCACTGGTTCCCTGCTAACAAGAAGATCTCCTTCCAAAATCCTTGTTGTCTTCGTCTTTTTGCTTGCTGGTGGCTGCTCCTGGATGCGCGGTCTCTTAAGTTAAGTCGATGTTATGGTTAGGCCAGTGCGTTCCTATGTCTCCACTTGCCTCTGCATGTCCTGCTCCATGGAAATTTCCTCCACAGTCTCTTCGGCAAGTGCAGTGATGGTCTCTGTTGCTGCCTTGGTCGCCTCCTGCTAAGTGGGTGTTTTCTATTCCTGGTGCGTTCTTTCTGCCAACTTTATGATGCGCAGCTTAATTTCCTTCTTCCGCTGCTGAGCTACAATCTTTTCTAATTCGTCCAAGTCTAGAGTGTGCCACTTTGGAGGCCATGCTGCCATTGCCTCAAAGATTGCATCATCCATTGTAATGAACGGAAGCTTTACCCATGTTCAAGTGGGATCCTTTCGTGCCCAAATATACAGATTATGTATATCCGCCTTGAACTCAACCGCACTTTGCAAATGGTTGTATACTGACGGGGATAACCATGGTCTGTGGTTGATCTGTGTCTGGATACTCGCCTCCATGAATATCCAAAACACCTTGATTTCATGAATTCTCGTGGCATCTTTCGTAGTCCGGAGCAAGTTATACCGCACAGCTTCAGGTAGGTTCTTCTCAATGTTGGGAAACTGGCTGCCCTTCGACAGCTCTCCTCCAACCACTAGGATTGTTAGGAGAAACCATGCGCAATGGAAAGTCTTACCTTGCTCCTGGGCTTCCCGACAATTCATCAAAAATTCATCACAAAGAAACTACGCCCAGTTGAGCTGAACCCCTTCTGCACATTTCTACACAAGCGCAATGACAAAGGTTGGCACCTCATCTATGTGGAATTTCCTCATGAGCTTACCGGCCAGTAACTGGGTGGTGATGCACACCCCTCGGTCTTTGATGTTTGCTATTACATACCTTCGCTTCCGCTTTTCCAGCTTATATTTAACCTTCATGGCTTCTGCGAGGCCCACATCGCTACTCGTTCTGGCTATGTCTGTAGGATCGTTTACTTTAGTAGGTAGCTGGGAAATTCGGTGTATTAAATCAACCATGATGGGAATCGGTTCCTCTAGCTAGAGATACCCATCATGTACTAGACATAGTAACTATCAAATAACAAAAATTGTGATGGTCGTTTGGTGATAGTGGGTATCCACCTTAGATTGAGTAATCTTGCCTTCTCCACACCCTGTAACCACTTCTACTGCAGTAATTTCTCCACGGCCAACTGGGGGAAATTCTGACTGTCTGTGAGATCCCAATCTTCAAACTTGATATTCGGTACCCATCCCAACGGAAAATTGTCAAACCTTATTTCATCCGGAAGAAGTGGGGTCTAGAGCGTACTCTTCGTGGCCTCCAGGTCCTTTGGTATCTTGGTCGTCCCTTTCCACGGAGAGATATATGGTGGTAGTGTTATCGCCGAAGGTGTTTGGGAAATATTTTCCTCTTCCTCATCATGTGCTTCAATCTAAGCAATCAGGGCTTGTAAATCTTTCTCTTCCTCCTCGAGTTCAGTGGTGATTGCCTTGCCCTTTTCTGTCATTGACAATTTACTGAATCGCGGTGATGCCCAGACTAGCCCCATAGTCTGTTTGTCTTTCTGGGGTCGCGGCATGCATGGGGACTTTGGAACCTCTGGGGCAGCGGCCGCCTCTCCCGGCTCATTCTGGGTTAAATAGGGCTCTTCCGTGAACCTTACCCTGGTTTTAGACATGGTTTCTATCCTGGATTCACTCGGGTACGTACTCATGGGTGGCCAAGTAGCTGGGTGCTTGTTGTTCTGTACTGGCTCGAATCGCAAATATCCAAGTGTTGTTGTGGGGCTACTCCAAGGGTTTTTATAGGAACGTGTGAATTTGAATTCGACCCTTTCCTCCACTTCTGAGTCATTAATATCTTCTTGGCGACAGATATTTTCATATCTAGCTCGGAATTCCTATCTTAATGGCCCGCCGCCCACTCCTCTCTGCCGTAAATCAGACTTCTTGTCATGAACAGTGACATCAATGGTCACTTCCCAGCCTTCCCACACAACAGTGCAGCTCTTTTGCGTGACCGCCATCTTGATGATCGATTGGCCCTACGCAGAACCTCCTTTCCGTGTAGCTCCCCTACATACTTGTTTATAGTCTTGCGCTTCCTTTCAGCTACCTGGAGCGCTGAGACTATGCTTTCCACAGATAGTCAAGTGGTCGCACCCCACGTGCGAGACTTTCGCTTCCTTGCTAGCTTGGGTTGCAGGCACCCTTCGAGTACCTTTGTATTCGGTAGCACATCGTGTCCTACACTCCTTTGTTTAACAAGGTGCGATCGCAGCCATGATATCAAGGTCACAGCTTTTTATAATGCAGTAGTAGGGCCATCCAGGCCTGGTCCCCTTAGTTCCGCGCGGTCCACTTGTGCGACTCCAGTGTTCAGTTTGTGATTTCTTCGTCCAATATCACGCTTTTCTTCCTCATCCATGCCCATTTTTCATCAAGTTCTCAAAGTTTCAAGCTCTCATGCCAAATGGATTCCTGTAACTGCTGAATTCCTCTACCCCAGTCCTCGCGTCCTGTCCGAACTACGGGAGCTGCGGTCTGGGGAGATTTCACTATCCTCCTAATTTCACCTTGTCTTATCAATGATAGGATCACCTTTGCACTCCTCTTTTTATTTATGGTCCTATATGGCCATCAAACCCTTGGTACACTCAGTTCCTTATTGGTTTGTTTTATCTAGTGAGCTCTGGTCCTACGCTCACCTATTTTTCTTATTGCTTTGTCGTGAACATCTGTCGAAATGTGTCTCTTTTCCTATTGTCCTGGCCGGTTTTGACCTTTGATTCTTAGTTGGGTAGGTGGTTGCACAACATACATTTGCATCCTATGCCACCAGTGGATGCTTAAATTGCTTTTTCCTCCAAACCGTGCATGCGCCCGCCTCCTAAATTCATGCTAGGTCCACCTAGTCTTCTGACATGTATTCCACCCCTATGCAGTTGTCACACGCATCGCCACTGTTTGCGCACTATGCCACTTCCGTTCCAGTATCAGCTTTTCACAGCGGTCTATGGATTCCTTCACATTCATTGTGCCCTCATCAGTTGGTAGTTCCCTTGCCTCGGTTGTCACACATCACAGTGATCTAACCATCATATTACAATTTAGCGTTGTTACTTCATGCAATCAGTTCTACCATCACTCTATCTCTTCATCTGAATCTGACGTGTAGTAACTATCACATTCCCATGAGATTCTCCCGTCCACTGTTAGATTCACCTGATTTTGGTCTTGCACTATTATCTGGTAGATGCAGTCCAATTCATCATCATTGTCCTCATCGCGTACAGGTTCAGTGTAGTGCACTCCTTCGGTAGGGTCCAGTGGAATTATTACATGTAGAGACTTTTTCTCGAATATCATTTTTCGTCTCTTTAGGTTGATGACTCCATTCATGTCTGTGGCCTAATCTATCCCTAACAATGCGGGTTACGGTTACTATCATCCAAAATTTATATTACTTCAAAATCTATTTGTGTGTTCGCGCCTTTGATGTCCACTGTGACTCCCTGCAATCTCCTCATGGGCAAGATCTTTTGTTGGTTCACCATCCTTAATTGAATAGGAGACCATTGTAATGCGGGCCTGCCCATGCATTCCCATGTTTATTTAGGTAGCACATTCACATCCGAACCTAAGTCCAGGATGACTTGATCCATCTCAAAGTTGCCAATCTGTGCTATCAATCGCATTTCCCGCCCAGTGCGCAAAGCATGCTTCCCTAGTTTTCCGACAATGCGAGGTTTGCCCGACCCTGTGTACCTAGTTATTAGCTCCTGTAGTCCCTTAAATGCTTTATTGTCCCGTGGTAGCTTCATGCATGTCTCTTAAAAGGTAGTTAGCATAGAGGATCCATTTCTAGTTCAGTTTGATCCTTACTACCTAAAGTAGAAGCCTCCGCGAGGCTCTTCTTAGCTTCCATAAATGTCTCCTTGGTGCATTCCAAGTCAAACTCAGGTTGCTTTGTAGGGGCTTTGCGAACCCATGTATTCTCCTCAGGTTGTTTCCCCTTATCTTCCCCTGTGGTTGCGGTGCTTCTGAGCAGCATGTTCACGTTGGGGTCTTCTTCACGCAGTTCAGATCTCATCATTTGTGTTATCACTTAGAACTAAAGGTTTGATGCATACAGTTACATGCCCTAGTCTGATGACAAAGGTCTATGTTTAAGCTGTTTTCATTTTTATTTGTCTCACTTAGGAATCGGAGTTTTAAAGGTTTTTAAGCTTAAATTAGACTCTGCTCCTATTGGCTTTCCTCCACTCATCATTATTCCATAGTCATGTCATGTCTATGCCAAGTCACCTTGTCTTTTAGTGATTCCGCAGCGCAGTCTTATTTGCCCATTTCGCAGCGCAATCATAGTCTAGCAGTTTCGCAGCGCATCATTAAAAAATATAACTAACAGCGTTGCGAAATCATGGATTCGTGCATTCCGCAGCGAATCTTTCCTGAAATGTCAAGTCCATAGGTGAGTCAGCATGTCCGTCCACTCATGTCAGTTTGAGTACCTCTTGAAATCATGCCTGAACATTCATTTGCCGCTACTCCACCAATAGATTTTTGATATGCACGGAAATCTCATTCCCAAGAGATTTTACCGTGCACAGTCCTAATAATGGCCGTGAGTGTTGCATGAGCGACCAATCATGTTTCTATTTAATTTCAAGCGAGGCTGTTCAAGCGAGCCTGATTACAAGCGAGGCTGAATAAAAAAGAGGAGCTGTATTGTTGTATCACCATCTCGACCGGAGTTGTTAGAATTTGGCTGTGAAGATTTCAAAGTAGGAATTTGGCTGTGAAGATTTCAAAGTGAAGATGGAGAGAAAGGAGCACAGGTCTGGCAAATGTCAAAGGAATGAACCTGAAGGCCTGGACATAACCTTGAGATATGAAGGTGTGAAGAAGGCGTTTAAAGATGCCAGGTGCTGGAGATTTTGTAAAAAGCTACAAGGAGGGCATGCACAGGTAACAAAAGAATTTGCGCTTAATTTTACCGGTTTGAATTCAAAGGTTGCCATGTTAGAGATATCGGTTTCTCCAGAAGCCATAGCTGCTGTAACTGAGATACCAAGAGGACAGGAAGAATGGTTCAAGAATTTTAAATTTGATAGGAATCCTTGTAAAGAGTTCTTAAAAGAGGCATATGTAAATGAGGATTACACAAAAGCAATGCCTAGGTTCTATCTCAAGGAACATTATGCTCTTCTTCTTACCTGCATTCAGAAGTATTTAACCTGTGAAGGAAGGTACAATAAGGTTTATCCTTATCATTTTAAACTGCTCTTGCATTTTACCGGGAAAGTCTCCATAGACATTCCGTTTTATTTATTTCGCAGCCTAAGTAAAATGTGTGATAAGGTGTAGCTCAGGAAAGAGGACTGTGAGACATCTTCATTTCATCATGGTCTGATTAAATTGCTGATTTTAGATAGCCTCCAAAAGATAGGCCGAGACTGGAATTCTTTTATCTTCATGGCTGGTTTCCAAAGTAAGACTGGTCTTACTCCTCAACCAGCTAGAGAGTTTACAATAGCTGAGCTTCAAAGGGAGGCAAGAGCCAAAAAGAAAACCAAACCGCAGCCACCAAAACCAGTGAAGCCGTTAGTCATTCAAGAACAGCCCCAGCAATCAACAAAAGAGAAAACTCAGGGTAAGAAGACTATACCTCAAGCAAGTAAACCTGAAGTAGTCTCAAGGGTGAGGACAAGAAGCCAGATTAATAAAGAGAAAGGAAAAGCTATAGCTGTCGAGGAGAGCCCTGTGTCTAAGGCAAGCCCTGTGTCTAAGGCAAGCCTAAATGATCTATTACAGGCTATTGAGTTAGAACAGTCTAAACCGATTGAGATTGATTTGACACAGTCACCCCAGGTGAAGGTTAAGAAAACCAAAGCCTCAAAAAGGCTTAAGTTTGATGAGCCAGCCCAGGAATTTGTTTTTAAACCAAGAATACCTATGACTAGAAATTTCCAGCAGGTACAGGAAGCACTGCCCAGGACAGAGGAAACAGGGGAAGGAACACGACCTCAGCAAAAGTAAAGCAGCCATCACATCTCAAGGAGATTATGTGGCAGCCATGAAAAGCCAAATAGAAGCAGCTGAGGAAGAAATTAACCAATTAAAGAAAGCCGCTGAAGACCTGAAGGCATAGCTAAGCCGGTTACCTAATAAATAAATTCACTGTTCAGGAAAGGGTTTTGTCTCAAACTTTTGTTAATTTTGCTTAATCTTAGTGTTTTGAAGATGTTTTCATCCCTGCTACACATGTGAAGCATCAAAGGGAGTTTTTGGCAACCGATGATTGGATGATATAAGCTCTCGGGTTAAAAAAGCAAACTGTTTTAAATAAAACAGCAGTTTCGTAGCACGCTACGAAACTGCTATAGATGATGTTTTTTTTGTAAACGCAGACAGAAAGTTGATTTTATGAGCGGGAGTTTTTGAAAAAGGGACACCTGTCCATCACCACAGCCTACAGCATATGTAAAATGTGGCCACGCTTCATTCTTTGGGTTATTAAAGGCTCAGAAAGGTGTTGTTCATGTTCGAGCAAATTATGAAGAAAAGAAGCCGAGAAACAGGGGACATTTCCTAATACCACGGACAGATAGGGATCCAGCGTTTAAAGGCTAATATGGCATATTTAATATCCAGCTCAGCCAAATCTAAAGAGAACCAGCTGTCAAAGAACGAAGAGTAGCCATTATGGCACGAAGATAGAGTTAGAGTCATAATTGATTTAGGACTTTTTAAAATTCCAATCAGCATTGTATTTGTATTTAATAGACAGTTAAATAGTTGATAGGTGTCATTAGAGATAAGTATCGAGTTATTAAAATTCCCCTCATGCTGGAGGTGGAAACTCGAATTAGTTAGAATAAGGTTCTATATATAGCTGAGACAACAATGTAATGAGGGTTGGAAATTTGACAGCAGAAGTATTGTTTAAGCTTATGTAAAGACCATTTTCAGTAATACAAAGCATCTACTTTTCTTCTCAGGATTCATGAAGGATTTGTCATGTTCAGAATATGTGTTTTGTTCTTCCCTTAATGTCTTTTTCAGTTGCATGGATGCATAATCACTCAGAATTCCCTGATTGTGCTCTGACTTCCTGTATGATGTGTGACTGTGGTTTCATGTAAGTTGTATTCGAACATTTAATGCTAAGTGCCCCTGACTTCTATGCAAAGGTAGTGTCATTGTTTACAGAAGCTTGATTGACTCCATAAGCCCAATGGGAATTTATAAAATGTTTATCCAGCCACTATATTTGTCTATGTTGTTACATCACAAGAGTTAGCCATCTTATCATTAATTAAAATCATTAATCCTTTTGAGAGAGCCCTCTCAGGATAAGGAGGCTAAGCCTTAGTCAAAAGCTTGGTTTGAAATAGTTACTTAGAGTCATTCAGACCAGGAGCCTATCAGGCTTGATTTTGAGATAACAATTTGGATGTTCTGCATTGGAGTAGTCTGAAGCACTCCTTTCTCACGCATCTGTGCAATTAGAGTGGGGCACTCTACCACTTTATGATCAAACTGATAACAGTACATACAAAAGGTTCTGGTCGGATTCATATAGTCATGCACGTAATGCCTAGGCCCTCCACAATTGTAGCAGATTAACTGTCCACGGCCTCATCTGGGTCCTGTTATCTCAAAATCAAGCCCTGGAAGGCTGCAAACCAGGAAGACTTCAAGTTATTGTTTCAAACCAATCTTTTGACTAAGGCTTAGCCTCCTTAGCCTGAGAGGGCTCTCTCAAAGGGTTATTGATTTTGACTAATAATTAGATGGCTAACTCTTGTGGAATAACATTGAAAAATATGAAGGCTGGATAAACATTACATAAGTTTCCATTGGGCCTATGGAGTCAATCATACTT
>APFE031212878.1:0-15130 GCA_000404065.3 Pinus taeda | reverse complement strand
TCACACAAGGGGATTTCAACCTTCTATCTCTCAGTTTTCACAAATTTCAAATTACTTGGATCACCAAATGAGTTGCCCCATTGCAACTTTGTTTAAATAATTTAAAATGAATTTTTATTTCTAATTCTGCTTTTCAAATTAAATTAAAAGATTTAATTTTTAATTTGTATATGCTTGTTTTAAATTAAATAAGAAATTTAATATTTAATACTTTATAGGTTTCTTTAAAATCTTATTTTGAGGACCTTTTACCCTACTTTGGCACATATTTAATATTTTTATCAACCATCACACTTAAGAGGTTCTTTCTTTTCATTCCTTTGATTTCATTTCCTTTTTTTTCAATAAATTTGATCATTTTTAATAATAATACAAAAAATTAATAATGGTTTGTTTCCTTCTCATTCTATTTACTCTCCTAGCACAATTGGTTCACATTATTTCAAAGCTTTTATATCACTAATGATGTGGAGTGTTTACATCATTTCATAACTTTGATGTCCTTAATGATGGGGGTAGAGTGTCTACTAGAGAACAAATTAAATTTGTGAACACAATTTTTTTCTAAATAAATATTACATGCATTTTTTTTGTTAAGCTTGGCTCACCCATTCCATCTTCTATTATATAATAAGCAAGTTTATATCACACAAATTAACTAGGTGGCCTCGACTTGCCCCGATGGGAAACCAAGTCTGTTGGCCATTGATCAGCATTATAAGCCATCCAAAAATAGAATTGTTCAAAAATAGAATTGTTTCAGTCTTTCTAGCCAAGCTAGATAAGTCTCTATGTCATGTCCAGACACTACATAGAAACTAACATTTGCATCATAAAAATTAAAAGCTAAATGCATAAACCAAAATTATGCATGGGAGGAGTCTAGTCCTTTTGTTCCTCTCAGGTAGATGGGACAGGGCAGGATCTTCAACATTAGCCCCTAGCATACCATACAACATTAGCCCCTAGCATACCATACAGCTCCATAATGCAAGGGATGTGGCTGTAGATTTTGTCCATCCTAACATCCTATTTGTGCAGCTAGAAGAGCATTTTTTCCATGTCTTTCTTGTAATTCGACATTTTTTCCATGTCTTTCTTGTAATTCTACTGTCATCGCCCTCCCCACAGAAATATGCTCCATTGCCTTACCCAGGAGACTCTTCATTAACTATTACAGGTTAAGTGTTTGCTTAAATTCTGTGATTCTCCCTCTAGTATTCCCTAGATCCATAACAAGATTCCTCCAATTGTCCATCTCTTCCTCTGTCTAGCTTTCTTGATTTACCTCCTCTTCCCATTCTTCCATTAGCTTCTGAACACCAACATTAGTCCCTTCACAACATGTCATTGTTGCTTCAGTGATGAGATGCTTTACTAATTTACTACTCCTATGAGTTTCCGATGTGTTTGGCCCCTTGGGGGCAGGCCTCTCCTACAGTGTCCACATCTTCTAGATGCTTGGGCCATGACTTGTTTGGCACACTGTTGACACCCAGAAGAATTTAGATTCAAATTTAGGTTTTTCTTAACACACCACCTTGCCCAGACATGATTTTCCTCTCCTCCATACCTCACAGCTTATGTACACTGGTGGCCTAGAGCCTGTAGATCCCAAAGGGGGGGGTCTGAAGGGGGGGGTCTGTGACTCTTACCGGGAGGCTCGTCATTATTCCCTTCCCCCTTACTATGGATTATGTGTCGCTCATCCCGCTCCTTGAATCTGGCAGGAGGCATACAGTGCTTCCATAATCTTGCTCCCTTGGCCCAAAGAGACATCCCGCTCCTTGAATTTGGCAGGAGGCATACAGTGCTTCCATAATCTTGCTCCCTTGGCCCAAAGAGAAATGGCTTTGCCTCAGGTCCCTCTCAGAATGTTTCCACATAAGCTTCCTGGCTTTGCCTTCAATGCCATACATGTTCTAGCTATCTTAGTTGTTTCTCTGTAAACTATTGTTGTGGTTGCATCCCCATCCCCCTACACTCAACTTTTCCCTGCCTCTCTCTATAACCCCCAGCCCCTCTTGAATTGCAGTGCCTCTATCACGTTTCCCCTTGGCCTTAATTACAAAGTGCAGACCCTCATAGCCCAGAAGCCCTCTTTTGGCCCCCAGCAACCATAGTTTTAACTCATTTGGGAGAAAGTATATATGCAAAACCAAGCCATGGAAAGCAATTGCCTCCCCCATTTCCACTAGCAGCATTCTCCATTGCTTTAGACTCTTACCCCTCCTTTCCCAGCAGAACCCCAACTAGAACATAGATTCAATGCTGAGGCAAAGCCCAATTACATACCCTATTTCTACACGTGTTCCATCTCCTCATATTCAATCTTGGTTTCAGAAAACATTGAAATTATGGATTCTTTGGCTATAGAATGAGACCTATATATTAGACAGGTAGAGACAGCTTGGATTTATCTCAGTGAAGAGAGGGACATGATGACTTGGGTTGGAAAAACCACTAGAGGCACCCAACTAGTTGCATAAGATATGGAAGTGGGAGTTCCCATTAAAACTAAAATGCTTTGGATGGTTGGCTTTCCGTGACAAAATACTCACCCAATCTCTCTGGTAGAGGCTTCTATGGTTGAGGCATCTACTATCTTTGTATGAGGCATCTACTAGCTTTGTATGCTTAATTGAGAGGATGTGTCACATCTCTTTATCAATTGTCCTATTGCAGCAAAAATCTGGCATTTTTTCTTCATATATTTCATATGGATGGGAATTGGAGGCATCTCAACTTGTAGGCTTGTTTCAAATTATGGTTTACAACTCAATAGGAGTCATGTTGCTTACATTTTGACATCATCTGGGGCATATGGAGAAGATCTTTGAAGATAAGAAGGTGGACATGAGGCAATCTGTATTGACAATAGTGGTATATTTTTCTGAAATAAGTCCTATGAAGCCTGCTTACAAACTTAGACAAATTATTACACACAAACTTAGACAAATTATTACACAAGATGTTTGGCTAAAGCTTCTTGTTGGTTTCTTTGATGGCACATGTAACAATAGTCATTGTGGATGCTGAGCCCTCACTGTTAGGGAACCTCCACAATTTTTTCATTTTTGGTGGGAAGGTAGCAAGGGTACCAATAATCTGTATTTGGAGATTCAAAATGTTGCATTAATGGGATCAAAGGACTCAATTGTTTTCAGGCTCAAATGTTGTCATACTAGATGAAGTGCATTAGCTACTTAGAGCACTCTTTTCGACGTATCTTTTATGTGCACATTGTCAGGAAGCAAAACAATATTGCTGATATGCTTTCCAAAAGAGGTCACCTGGCGTGATCCACTATGCCTCATACAAACAAGACTACACCACTATGCCTCATACAAACAAGACTACACAGGCAGTTTTCACATTTCCTAATTTCTTTGATTTTAGATTTTAACTATACCACAAATAATATGCGAGATTCAGCATTGATCATAAAGAACTAAGATCCATGTATATGCAGTGTCTTTTTTAATATATAAAAGATAGCGTAGTTTTTCTTCCGAAAAAAATAAGAATATAGAGTATGAAATTAGTTAGATCACAACAGAAAATACATTAATGTAGTATGAAGTCTGAACATTGGCCATGGCTCAACGACTCCAGGAGTTCTAGTTGTTGCGCATTGAAATGACTGATTTTTATTTTGAAAACAAAACGTGCTCTTCACACAGATCTTAAAATCACTTAGCTCTAGAAGCGTTTATGGACGACGCGGCTACATCGTAAAATAATGGAGAGCTATAGGGTGCCCACAATTATTGAACTCTTGAAATACTTCGGGTGTGAAAAGCTCACGCTGCCTGAGAACACGCATTGATCTTCTTAGCCCTCCTGGTTGAATGTAGAGTCTGAGGTAGAATGCCCCGCTTGGGTGTGGTGGCAACTCGGTTGTCAATCCATATTGCGCGAATTCCACCGCTGTTATAATTGTTGTTCAACATCACACAGTGTGTATACACAGTGAATATATGCACATACATACAAACCTAAACAATGAATATATGTGTACATATATATAAACATAAATAGATAAATGTAGAACCATAAACCAGGCAGCGACTTACCTTCGGAGGCCTGAGCACCCGGGAGTGGAGGATCAAGGTCACGGAATGTCAAATTTCCGACCATGCTGCACAATATCAAGAACAAGAACAGGAGAATTATGTATCTAGCAAGAAACAAGAGAATTAGCAATATCAAGAACAAGAAAATTATGTATCTATCAAGAACAGGAGAATTATCTATCTCTCAAGAAACGGGAATAGACTACAAATGATTCATATATTTATGACAGGTTTTTCGTTATTACAAAGATCCGTACCATACTAAATATTCTTGCCTTCGCCTGAGTGTGGGATTGTACGTATTCAACAGTTGCGTCACAACCTAGACAATTTTGAAACCACATCAGCGCGTAAAACCATAAAAATGAAAACTGCTGAGTTTATCTAGATTGCAAAATTTTGCAATATTTCCAGAATTACAGTACCCAACATAATGCTCTCAAAGGTGCACCATGCCATTAAAGCAAATTAGCAGGAGAAATGCCGATGCCATTAAAGCAAATTAGCTGAGAAGGAGGACATAAATCACAGTGAGACAAAGCAGACCATATCATACCGCGGTGAAATAGAGAGGGGTGGGCGCTGGAGCTGGAACTGGGGCTGGGGCTCTGATTGTTGATCGGGCTGCGGCTGTGGTGGTAAAATTGAAAGGCCAGGTACCTGGGGCTGGAACTGGGGCTGGGGCTGTGACTGTGATTGTTGCTAGGGGTGGCGCTGGAGCTGTGACTCTGGATGTTTCTGGGGCTGTGACCATAGCTGTTGCTCGTGGTCGTGGTCGCGGTCGCGGTCGTGCTAGGGCTCGCGCTACGGGAGGGACTGATGGTGTTGTTTGGGCTGGGCCGGTAAAATAGAAAAGCGATGGAACTGGTGCTGTGACTGCGGATGTTGTTGTTAGGACTGGAGGGGCTGTGACTGCGGATGTTGTTGTTAGGACTGGAGCTATGACGGCGGATGTTGTTAGGCCTGGGGCTGTGGCGGTAACATAGGAAGGCCCAGCAGCTGAAACTGTGGCGGTAACATAGGAAGGCCCAGCAGCTGGAACTGTGGCGGTGGCGGTGAAATGGAAAGCCCTGGGAGGTGGAACTGGAACTGGGGCGTTAAGATTGAAAGGCCTAGCGGTGAAATCGAAAGCCCTGGGACCTGGAGCTGAAACTGGGGCTGGCGCGGTGACTGTGGTTGCTAGGGCTGTAGTTGTGGCGGTAAAATACAAAGGGCTGGAAGCTGGAGCTCGGGCTGGAGGTGCCATTAATGTTGAGCTAAGATGAAAACAAATATGTTGAATCCTCCACAACCGCCTAATCAGATCGATGTGGAGAATCGACCTCTATATAAATCTCTGAACGGCTCACGTTCTCTTCAGCTTCTCACGTATTGCTGCATGTCTTAACTTCCTCGCTCCTTCGTGCTGAATGTATTACCTAAATCCGTGGTGTCTCTTATATCAATTTGTGATCGTTCGTGATCCCCTTGTGATGGTTGACGCTTTAAAAGCTTAGGCAACCCCACATTTTTACATGGGAGAATTGATACGCATGGGAGAAGGTATGATACGTTGATATCTCTATCCCTGGTAGAGGAAAGGAATTTCTTACATGGGAGAAGCAATCCCGACATACACGCACTGTAGTTGTATGTACATTTGTTGAGAGAGGTAATCGCACCGTAGTTGTATATACATTTGTTGCGAAAGGTAATCAAAGATCCATTTAGCCCTGTTGGTTGACCTGGTCCCACCAAGTAATTGGCCCTATGTCATGAGGAGCTTTTCAATTTTCTTTATGTCCATCGCTCCCAGAAATAAAGTCCATTGGCCGGGTCAATTAGATCCATCTAGGCGTTTATGAGGAAAAAAAAACAAGACCCTAATATCTTTTAGTGATTTCCATTTTGGAGGTTGGAAATTAAACTCTCTGAGGTAAATCATGGGTTATTAACTCCATAGACATCCCTTTTATTGGACACTAGTATGTTTTATGAAATTGTATATAATTCTACCATTGCTTCTTGCTCTATTTTCTAGATGATTTGGTTGTACCCAGTGTGATAAATTCTTTTTTTTATTCATTAAATATTTTTCTTAGATCATAGGTTTGATTGCCACTTTACAAGCATCTTCACAATAAGTCATTATATAATGATATGATGAATGATGTCCCACTAGTGTATTGTGTATTTGTGCCATCTTCAACATACAAAACCCCCCTAGACAAGTGCAACAAATGCATGCTGAAGCGAACAAAGTTCCTTCTAAAGATTAATTACTCCAAAAGACTTGGAATATGAAATTATCCATTAAGGATATAAATAATATATTAAATATGTGAATAGTAAAAATGATTATGAATTACAAATGAGAACGAGAGGCTTGCTTATATACCAAGCAAGTGTCTCTTCATGAAGAGTCATGTCTTATAAGACATTACTCTTCATGAAGAGACACTTGCTTGGTATATAAGCAAGCCTCTCGTTCTCATTTGTAAATCATACTCATTTTTACTATTCACATATTTAATATATTATTTATATCCTTAATGGATAATTTCATATTCCAAATATTTTGGAGTAATTAATCTTTAGAAGGAACTTTGTTCGCTTCATTGGTATCAGAGCCACGTTTGGCTGATCACCAGGCCTTTGGCTATCAACCTATCATCAACCTTGTTGCTGTCGAAGCGTTTCGCTATATATTCGGAGATTCTCCATCTTTTAGGTCTTTGGCCATTATTTAGAAGAAAAAAAATTTAATAAAGAATAAAGATATAATAAAGAATAAAGAAGAAGGGTATATAAAAAAAAAAGGAGAGGAAAGGAAATAAAAGGAAATGAAATAAAATATTGTGAACAAATAAACAAAAAAGGTGAAAAAAATAAAATATATAAATATAAAAGGGTTTTACATTATTGATAAAAGTGCATAACAAAGATAAGCGGGAACCTTTTCAAGTATATTTAAAAAAATTTACGTGGAAAAGCCCGTGGTTTTAGAAACCAATGGTAATTGCCCGTGGTTTTAGAAACCAATGGTAAGTTTACATTTTTATGTGGAGAACATTATCTGAGGTTTTAGAAACAACCCATGGTAATTGCCCATGGTATTTTAGAAACCATTAGTAATTGCCCGTGGTTTTAGAAACTAGTGATAAGGTTTACATTTTACGGGGAGAACATTAACCGAGGTTTTAGAAACAACCCATGGTAATTGCCCATGGTATTTTAAAAGTAAAAGATATTTTGATAACCTTGAGAAAAAAGGTGTGATCTAAATAATTTTAATCGTTAAAGATTGTGACCGTACCAAGAGTCACGTCTCATCCAATTTTCTGAGAAAAAAATAAATATTATTATAATTATAAAAAGGATACTATATAAGCCTTATATAGTTACGTATAAAAGGAAAATCGGGGTCTCAAAAAAGTATATATAATTTTTATATAATTATAATTTTAAATATATATAAATTAAAATTATATAATATATATAATTATAATTATATATTATATAAAAAAATTTTTTATTATATAAAAATTTATTAAAAGGTGAGTTAACAAGGAAAAGAAAAAGAAGAGCTATATATATAAAATAAAGGAGAAATTATATAAAAAGAGAATAAAAAAGAAAAAAAAACGAAAGAGAATATCATAAAAAAAAAAATAGAAATAAATAAATTGTTGAAAAAAAAGGAAGATAAAAAAAGTGAAAAAAAAAATGGAATCTCTAATAAATGAACAAAAACAATTCCAAAGAGATATGAAACAAGAAATCACAATACTTAAGCAACAATATGCTGGATTTGTGGATATGCATTACAAAGAAATAATGGAAAAAGACGAAGAAATTTCTCGTCTCAAGGACCACGTCGAAAAATTACTAGCACAAGTAAAGAAGACTAAAGTCTCAAAGAAAGAACTCAAGCAGAATTTATCAGAACAAGAAGAGGAAAATTTGCGTTTAAAGAATCTTAATAAAAATTTATTAGAACAAATCAGAGATCTAAAAGATGAAAAACTTAAAATTCAAAAAACTGAAAATAAAGTTGATGAATCAAAAACCAAAGAACTTTTACGTTTGAGAAACCATAATCAAAGTCTGCTCAATCAAATTAAGAAACTTCAGAAGGATAAGAAGTCATTAGAACAAGGTACAACAACTTATCGAGAAAGAAGCATCAAATGTAGGAATTCAAGTTGATGACAAAACAAATATCGATCAAGTGAATATGACAACTCAAGAAGACAAGTCAGTTAAAGAAACGACACACGTAGATGTTGCAGTTCAGACAATGAACATCCCAAGTGAATGTTCCATAACCAATTTAATAACATCCTCACCAGAAGAAAATCTAAAAACTTTATATCGGCATCCGAATCACAAGATTAGACAACTCAACCAAGCTACGTATCAGGACCATTCAGAACAGAAACAACAAATCGATGTTCCAGAGAATAATGACATAACATCAATCCAATCTTATGCTAACAAGTCGTTACAACATTCCAGTGATCAGAATGCTATACAGAAGATTAGTCTAGGATGGTCTGATCCCTTCTCAGTGCGACAATTTTGTTTGTCACTAAGAAGATCATATCATCTTGTATCGACAAAGATGACTGTTCCAAGAGAGAAAGACTTTCAAAGCCGAAAAAGAGATCAAGCCTTTTTTCATCGACAAGCTTTGAGGACAAAGCTTTTTGAGGAAGGAGGCAATGTAACGAATAAAATATATAAATAATATAAATAGAATGTAAAAGATAATAATCATAAATAATTAGTTAGTTAAGCTAGTAATTAGGTGTAAGAGGGCATGTCTAATAAGACATGACTCTTCATGAAGAGACACTTGCTTGGTATATAAGCAAGCCTCTCGTTCTCATTTGTAATTCATAATCATTTTTACTATTCACATATTTAATATATTATTTATATCCTTAATGGATAATTTCATATTCCAAGTCTTTTGGAGTAATTAATCTTTAGAAGGAACTTTGTTCGCTTCAGCATGCATTTGTTGCACTTGTCTAGGGGGGTTTTGTATGTTGAAGATGGCACAAATACACAATACACTAGTGGGACATCATTCATCATATCATTATATAATGACTTATTGTGAAGATGCTTGTAAAGTGGCAATCAAACCTATGATCTAAGAAAAATATTTAATGAATAAAAAAAAGAATTTATCACACTGGGTACAACCAAATCATCTAGAAAATAGAGCAAGAAGCAATGGTAGAATTATATACAATTTCATAAAACATACTAGTGTCCAATAAAAGGGATGTCTATGGAGTTAATAACCCATGATTTACCTCAGAGAGTTTAATTTCCAACCTCCAAAATGGAAATCACTAAAAGATATTAGGGTCTTGTTTTTTTTTCCTCATAAACGCCTAGATGGATCTAATTGACCCGGCCAATGGACTTTATTTCTGGGAGCGATGGACATAAAGAAAATTGAAAAGCTCCTCATGACATAGGGCCAATTACTTGGTGGGACCAGGTCAACCAACAGGGCTAAATGGATCTTTGATTACCTTTCGCAACAAATGTATATACAACTACGGTGCGATTACCTCTCTCAACAAATGTACATACAACTACAGTGCGTGTATGTCGGGATTGCTTCTCCCATGTAAGAAATTCCTTTCCTCTACCAGGGATAGAGATATCAACGTATCATACCTTCTCCCATGCGTATCAATTCTCCCATGTAAAAATGTGGGGTTGCCTAAGCTTTTAAAGCGTCAACCATCACAAGGGGATCACGAACGATCACAAATTGATATAAGAGACACCACGGATTTAGGTAATACATTCAGCACGAAGGAGCGAGGAAGTTAAGACATGCAGCAATACGTGAGAAGCTGAAGAGAACGTGAGCCGTTCAGAGATTTATATAGAGGTCGATTCTCCACATCGATCTGATTAGGCGGTTGTGGAGGATTCAACATATTTGTTTTCATCTTAGCTCAACATTAATGGCACCTCCAGCCCGAGCTCCAGCTTCCAGCCCTTTGTATTTTACCGCCACAACTACAGCCCTAGCAACCACAGTCACCGCGCCAGCCCCAGTTTCAGCTCCAGGTCCCAGGGCTAGGCCTTTCGATCTTAACGCCCCAGATCCAGATCCAGATCCAGATCCAGTTCCACCTGCCAGGGCTTTCCATTTCACCGCCACCGCCACAGTTCCAGCTGCTGGGCCTTCCTATGTTACCGCCACAGCCCCAAACCTAACAACATCCGCCGTCATAGCTCCAGTCCTAACAACAACATCCGCAGTCACAGCCCCTCCAGTCCTAACAACAACATCCGCAGTCACAGCACCAGTTCCATCGCTTTTCTATTTTACCGGCCCAGCCCAAACAACACCATCAGTCCCTCCCGTAGCGCGAGCCCTAGCACGACCGCGACCGCGACCGCGACCACGAGCACGAGCAGCAGCTATGGTCACAACCCCAGAAACATCCACAGTCACAGCTCCAGCGCCACCCCTAGCAACAATCACAGTCACAGCCCCAGCCCCAGTTCCAGCCCCAGGTACCTGGCCTTTCAATTTTACCACCACAGCCGCAGCCCGATCAACAATCAGAGCCCCAGCCCCAGTTCCAGCTCCAGCGCCCACCCCTCTCTATTTCACCGCGGTATGATATGGTCTGCTTTGTCTCACTGTGATTTATGTCCTCCTTCTCAGCTAATTTGCTTTAATGGCATCGGCATTTCTCCTGCTAATTTGCTTTAATGGCATGGTGCACCTTTGAGAGCATTATGTTGGGTACTGTAATTCTGGAAATATTGCAAAATTTTGCAATCTAGATAAACTCAGCAGTTTTCATTTTTATGGTTTTACGCGCTGATGTGGTTTCAAAATTGTCTAGGTTGTGACGCAACTGTTGAATACGTACAATCCCACACTCAGGCGATGGCAAGAATATTTAGTATGGTACGGATCTTTGTAATAACGAAAAACCTGTCATAAATATATGAATCATTTGTAGTCTATTCCCGTTTCTTGAGAGATAGATAATTCTCCTGTTCTTGATAGATACATAATTTTCTTGTTCTTGATATTGCTAATTCTCTTGTTTCTTGCTAGATACATAATTCTCCTGTTCTTGTTCTTGATATTGTGCAGCATGGTCGGAAATTTGACATTCCGTGACCTTGATCCTCCACTCCCGGGTGCTCAGGCCTCCGAAGGTAAGTCGCTGCCTGGTTTATGGTTCTACATTTATCTATTTATGTTTATATATATGTACACATATATTCATTGTTTAGGTTTGTATGTATGTGCATATATTCACTGTGTATACACACTGTGTGATGTTGAACAACAATTATAACAGCGGTGGAATTCGCGCAATATGGATTGACAACCGAGTTGCCACCACACCCAAGCGGGGCATTCTACCTCAGACTCTACATTCAACCAGGAGGGCTAAGAAGATCAATGCGTGTTCTCAGGCAGCGTGAGCTTTTCACACCCGAAGTATTTCAAGAGTTCAATAATTGTGGGCACCCTATAGCTCTCCATTATTTTACGATGTAGCCGCGTCGTCCATAAACGCTTCTAGAGCTAAGTGATTTTAAGATCTGTGTGAAGAGCACGTTTTGTTTTCAAAATAAAAATCAGTCATTTCAATGCGCAACAACTAGAACTCCTGGAGTCGTTGAGCCATGGCCAATGTTCAGACTTCATACTACATTAATGTATTTTCTGTTGTGATCTAACTAATTTCATACTCTATATTCTTATTTTTTTCGGAAGAAAAACTACGCTATCTTTTATATATTAAAAAAGACACTGCATATACATGGATCTTAGTTCTTTATGATCAATGCTGAATCTCGCATATTATTTGTGGTATAGTTAAAATCTAAAATCAAAGAAATTAGGAAATGTGAAAACTGCCTGTGTAGTCTTGTTTGTATGAGGCATAGTGGTGTAGTCTTGTTTGTATGAGGCATAGTGGATCACGCCAGGTGACCTCTTTTGGAAAGCATATCAGCAATATTGTTTTGCTTCCTGACAATGTGCACATAAAAGATACGTCGAAAAGAGTGCTCTAAGTAGCTAATGCACTTCATCTAGTATGACAACATTTGAGCCTGAAAACAATTGAGTCCTTTGATCCCATTAATGCAACATTTTGAATCTCCAAATACAGATTATTGGTACCCTTGCTACCTTCCCACCAAAAATGAAAAAATTGTGGAGGTTCCCTAACAGTGAGGGCTCAGCATCCACAATGACTATTGTTACATGTGCCATCAAAGAAACCAACAAGAAGCTTTAGCCAAACATCTTGTGTAATAATTTGTCTAAGTTTGTGTGTAATAATTTGTCTAAGTTTGTAAGCAGGCTTCATAGGACTTATTTCAGAAAAATATACCACTATTGTCAATACAGATTGCCTCATGTCCACCTTCTTATCTTCAAAGATCTTCTCCATATGCCCCAGATGATGTCAAAAGGTAAGCAACATGACTCCTATTGAGTTGTAAACCATAATTTGAAACAAGCCTACAAGTTGAGATGCCTCCAATTCCCATCCATATGAAATATATGAAGAAAAAATGCCAGATTTTTGCTGCAATAGGACAATTGATAAAGAGATGTGACACATCCTCTCAATTAAGCATACAAAGCTAGTAGATGCCTCATACAAAGATAGTAGATGCCTCAACCATAGAAGCCTCTACCAGAGAGATTGGGTGAGTATTTTGTCACGGAAAGCCAACCATCCAAAGCATTTTAGTTTTAATGGGAACTCCCACTTCCATATCTTATGCAACTAGTTGGGTGCCTCTAGTGGTTTTTCCAACCCAAGTCATCATGTCCCTCTCTTCACTGAGATAAATCCAAGCTGTCTCTACCTGTCTAATATATAGGTCTCATTCTATAGCCAAAGAATCCATAATTTCAATGTTTTCTGAAACCAAGATTGAATATGAGGAGATGGAACACGTGTAGAAATAGGGTATGTAATTCGGCTTTGCCTCAGCATTGAATCTATGTTCTAGTTGGGGTTCTGCTGGGAAAGGAGGGGTAAGAGTCTAAAGCAATGGAGAATGCTGCTAGTGGAAATGGGGGAGGCAATTGCTTTCCATGGCTTGGTTTTGCATATATACTTTCTCCCAAATGAGTTAAAACTATGGTTGCTGGGGGCCAAAAGAGGGCTTCTGGGCTATGAGGGTCTGCACTTTGTAATTAAGGCCAAGGGGAAACGTGATAGAGGCACTGCAATTCAAGAGGGGCTGGGGGTTATAGAGAGAGGCAGGGAAAAGTTGAGTGTAGGGGGATGGGGATGCAACCACAACAATAGTTTACAGAGAAACAACTAAGATAGCTAGAACATGTATGGCATTGAAGGCAAAGCCAGGAAGCTTATGTGGAAACATTCTGAGAGGGACCTGAGGCAAAGCCATTTCTCTTTGGGCCAAGGGAGCAAGATTATGGAAGCACTGTAGGCCTCCTGCCAAATTCAAGGAGCGGGATGAGTGACACATAATCCATAGTAAGGGGGAAGGGAATAATGACGAGCCTCCCGGTAAGAGTCACAGACCCCCCCCTTCAGACCCCCCCCTTTGGGATCTACCGGCTCTAGGCCACCAGTGTACATAAGCTGTGAGGTATGGAGGAGAGGAAAATCATGTTTGGGCAAGGTGGTGTGTTAAGAAAAACCTGAATTTGAATCTAAATTCTTCTGGGTGTCAACAGTGTGCCAAACAAGTCATGGCCCAAGCATCTAGAAGACATGGGCACTGTAGGAGAGGCCTGCCCCCAAGGGGCCAAACACATAGGAAACTCATAGGAGTAGTAAATTAGTAGAGCATCTCATCACTGAAGCAACAATGACATGTTGTGAAGGGACTAATGTTGGTGTTCAGAAGCTAATGGAAGAATGGGAAGAGGAGGTAAATCAAGAAAGCTAGACAGAGGAAGAGATGGACAATTGGAGGAATCTTGTTATGGATCTAGGGAATACTTGAGGGAGAATCACAGAATTTAAGCAAACACTTAACCTGTAATAGTTAATGAAAAGTCTGCTCGGTAAGGCGATGGAGCATATTTCTGTGGGGAGGGCGATGACAGTAGAATTACAAGAAAGACATGGAAAAAATGTCGAATTACAAGAAAGACATGGAAAAAATGCTCTTCCAGCTGCACAAATAGGATGTTAGGATGGACAAAATCGACAATCACATCCCTTGCATTATGGAGCTGTATGGTATGCTAGGGGCTAATGTTGTATGGTATGCTAGGGGCTAATGTTGAAGATCCTGCCCCGTCCCATCTACCTGAGAGGAACAAAAGGACTAGACTCCTCCCATGCATAATTTTGGTTTATGCATTTAGCTTTTAATTTTTATGATGCAAATGTTAGTTTCTATGTAGTGTCTGGACATGAGATAGAGACTTATCTAGCTTGGCTAGAAAGACTGAAACAATTCTATTTTTGAACAATTCTATTTTTGGATGGCTTATAATGCTGATCAATGGCCAACAGACTTGGTTTCCCATCGGGGCAAGTTGAGGCCACCTAGTTAATTTGTGTGATGTAAACTTGCTTATTATATAATAGAAGATGGAATGGGTGAGCCAAGCTTAACAAAAAAAATGCATATATTACGTAATATTTATTTAGAAAAAAATTGTGTTCACAAATTTAATTTGTTCTCTAGTAGACACTCTACCCCCATCATTAAGGACATCAAAGTTATGAAATGATGTAAACACTCCACATCATTAGTGATATAAAAGCTTTGAAATAATGTGAACCAATTGTGCTAGGAGAATAAATAGAATGAGAAGGAAACAAACCATTATTAATTTTTTGTATTATTATTAAAAATGAGTCAAATTTATTGAAAAAAAAGGAAATGAAATCAAAGGAATGAAAAGAAAGAACCTCTTAAGTGTGATGGTTGATAAAAATATTAAATATGTGCCAAAGTAGGGTAAAAGGTCCTCAAAATAAGATTTTAAAGAAACCTATAAAGTATTAAATATTAAATTTCTTATTTAATTTAAAACAAGCATATACAAATTAAAAATT
>APFE031212867.1:23791-41871 GCA_000404065.3 Pinus taeda | reverse complement strand
GGTTGAGACTTCCCTTTCAGGTTGAAGTTCTCCCTTTTATACGGGGTGAGACCTCCCTTTCATGGTTGAAGGTTTCCCTCTTCAAAACAATAGGAGCACTTCCTCTAGCAAAAGACTTCAGCTTCTTGCCAGTTTTGGAAGAGTTTCGGAAACTGCACTAAGCGTTCCAATGTTGGTGGCCATCCTTAAACCACCGCCCTTTATACCAACATTTCATAGAGCACATTCAGCCTAGTGTTGCCATGCATTTTTGCACATTTTTTATTACAGCTCTTTTCTTGGACTCATACATAACCCTTCGGATTAAGGAGGGGAATGTTGGACACCTAATCCTCAATGGGTTAGTGTGGAAGTCGAATGGACAAAAGCAGTCCAAGAGACCTTGGGATGTGAATCCCAACGGTCACATAATGTACTATAAATGTATATCATTTGTGAATAAAAATTGAACTGTATGATTTATCTTTCTATTTTGTTCTCGCTCCCCATGTGTGTTTAACAACTCTTATAGAAGATAAAGGAAGTGGAGTTGTCACTCGGACAAAAATCTAACTTCAAATAACCCGAATGCAAGGTAGAAAGTTAATAAAAGGAACCAAGGACAAGGAACTTATCCTGGCAAGAGATGAAAGGATGAGAAGAATGAAATGAGATGAATGTCGAATGTCGTAGCGCCAAAGTCAAATAAATTAGTCCCCAACAATAGCGCCAAAAAATTTTGTCGCACAGAATGTCTAGGCACCACGACAACACCTCAAATTGGGGGTTGTCGACTTAATCCCCAATATCTCTATTTAAGTTCTCTCCCTACATTTGGCTAAAGGGGGTAGACACTATGGAAAATGGAATAAAGGAGAATTAGTTGGGAACCAACCAGTTCGAGAGACACAGTAAAATGACCAAGTATTTGATTAAGATTTCGCAAGACTATAGGATTTGATTATATTTAAACGATCGATACCAGTGCCTTATGGAGTCAATAACCTTGCTAAGGAAATTAAAACCAAGTAATTGATTAGCAATTATTGCTTAGATGAATAACTATCTGATATGAAATGAAGATCCTAAACCTAATGTGAGATGTAAGAATCTTGGTTAATTTTAGTTAAATAGCTATCCAAATCTGAATCCTTTGATCCTTTCTGTGTTGAGCTTGATTTTGTAGTAATTGACAGAGAGAAGATAAGGTGAAGCACACTAAGATGTGATTAACGATACCTCTCCTAGAAGTATAACATATCTGGTGCCTTTGGCACTGCAGAGAGTTATGGCTCTGACAACTACAAGGTCACCGTTTTAAGTAATATTAAAAAGAGGCTTCTCAAACAAAGATGGATGGATACCCATCTCTCTATCAAATAAGCTTATGCTTGGAAGTAAATTTTATTTATGCAAAGGTAACTTATATGCAAATGTACGATATGATGAGATGAAGTTAGACTCGAGGATTAGAAACACTTGTGCCGCAAAAGCCCTTAATCATCAAAATGGAAACTTCAATTTACTAGATGAAGACTTAAAGATAACCCCTTGAAATATCACAATTAAACCACAAATTTTCTTCAAATATTTTTGATACAATTATAGCTCAAAGAGAACAAAAAAACTTCTTTGCAATTCAATATCAATGCCAACATATGCTCAAAAATACTCAGCTTAGGAAACAAAAGATGTGCAATTCATTACAATTCCACGACAGAGTACTTTAACAATTACTTAAAAAATTTCGCAAAATATTTAACATGAAAAGAACATCAAATAACTGAAGTAATTAATATGACGATCAATCTCAATTGTAAAATATTCTAGCAATTAAATTTCTAGAGATCTAAATACTTTGAAAATCCATGAAATTCAAACGCTAAGCAATCCACAATCCTAGAATTAAAATGATTTGTCCCTAGTGACCCAGATCTAGGAAAGTTTGTCACTTCCTTATTGTCAATATTTAGATACGATTAGAAATTAAGTGTGTTTTGACTGTAGAGAAGAAATTATTAAACAACAACAACAGAACCAAAAAAAAAAATTTAATACCACAAAAATTTTCTTTTAAAGATTTTACCCTTAGCACGAAAAGACACCAAGAAAGAATTTTAAATTAACAATTTAATTATTCCTTAGGAAACATTCTTCGATTTGCTAAGTTTTATGAAGCAAGATTAATGTGGTAAATGATCAATTAAAATTTTAATGTGACCAAAGTAAAACAAATAAAATATATTTAAAATAAAAAAATATAAAAATTAATGGGCCATGGCCACACAATATCTATATATATATATATATATATATATATTGTGAAAAATATCTTTTGATTAACTTTTTTGAAGTCAGCAAAGTCCATTAAAAATAAAATGAAATGAAACTTAAAAAAAAAAAAAAAAAAAAAAAAAAATTGTTTTTCAAAATTAGAAAGGTCATAAAAAATCAATACCAAAAAAAAAAAAAAAAAAGAAATTAAAAACAGAATATTAAAATGAAAAGCAACAAATCTTATTTATTATGTTGTGAAAAAACATCAAAATCTAACCCTAACGCACATCAAAATAAAACAAATTAAAAATATAAGGAAGGGAAATTGAATGAAAGTTTGTGTGCAGGTTTCAACAACGACAGCGAAGAGGAGTAGCAGCTCTGCGAGAATGCAAAGGACAGACAAGGATAAACATTGGAATTGCAGACAGCAAGGAGAGGATCGAGCTAGGACTGCAGGTAGATAAGGAGATAGCAGCGGACGAGGGGATTTGAGGGCGAGGGGAAGAGGGAGGAGGGACGCACAGAGATAGAGAGAAGACAATGAGAGAATGGAGTTGAAGCTCTCGATGCAAAGGAGGAATGAGCTCGATAAATGATGATGGTTCGAGGGTGTGGGAGTGTTAGTTTGCAGGATGAAGCAAGGACTGTGGTTGAGAGAAATTGAGGCAGAGGGTAGCGGAATGAGAGGGAAAAGAGTTGAAGATAGGTGGCACAAAGAAGGGTAGATCTGCAGGTCTAGGGACGGAGTTGTGGAGGTAAAAATGTAAGCAGAGAGAAACAAAAAAATTCCACAAAGGAAAAAATGTAGTAGTAGAAGAGAGAAGCTCAATACAACAACAGACAGGAGAAAAATGGTAGCCAGAAAATCTAAGAAAATTTCCCAGAAATTTCGGATTAAAATGATATATTCTTCTGCTTAAAAGTTCATTTCACAAAATTTATGAAATCCTCAAAAAATTTGAAACCATTTAGACTATGAATTTTTTTGAAGAATATCCTTGCAAAATGGTATTGAAGCTAAATCTTACCCTCCAAGACCTAGATCTGGCTTCAAATTAAACTTGTGTTTCAAATCTGTACCCTGTACCTGCAAAAAAGAAAAAAAAAAACACCCAAAACCAAGATATACAAAAATAAATAAAACCCCAGAAAACCAAGAAATATTACAGATCTATGAAAAAAAATGGTAGATCTATAGAATCTTACAAGTATGAGTCCAACTCTACTCCCAGATATGATAATCTAAGGCTCTCAACAGCCAGATCTATCAAATTTCTACACAAAAAATTAAATATTTAACTTTTAATGGATATGTTAACTCGAAACCCTTCGTGTATCACCAATAAAATCTTATAATAAGCCTAGAGTTAATTTAGCTGGGCTCTTCAGAAAACACAGATCGGGAGTTGGTTGATCCAACTAAAAACTTCTCCTAACATCCGAGGATCTAGAAATCAAGATCTTCCTGCAAAAATCATTCCAACCATCAAAATTGAATGAGAAAATAATAATAAAATTCAAACAAATAGAAATACCTATTATTGCGTTCAAAATTTAAATTATTATTTAAACCCCAAGGACTGAAAAAGATACATGTACTCAAATCACTCTTCAGAAACTATCATCAATAGCTTTAGAAAAAATTATGCATGAAAACACATATTACAGTATTCTCGTGAAGAGTAACACCAGTACAATTCAACCCCAAAGTCTTTCTTTATTATCCCAAAAAAGATTACATAAAAGCTCTTTTCTTTAGCACACGGCTCAGAGATCAAATGAATCAACTGAAAAATGACCTCCTATTTAAAGATAAAGACTCCAACAGCTAGCTCAAGTAATCTTCGTCAAAACAATCTCAACCGTTGATGAAGATTAAAATTTCTTTTAATCTCATCCATACAAATATTTAAATATTTGGGGAAATCCAAAATTTTTAATTAAATGCATTTTAATTAACTCAAAAATAAACATTTTGAGTTAATTTCCCCTAAAATTTGACTTTGACTTTGACTTAACCCCCCGAGATCAAAGGTTTAAAATTTAACAAAGTAATTAATTTACCTTAGTCCCAGGACCTTTTAAAATTTATTTTTTTAAGACCAACTAATTTCGCCTTTGGATAATTTAAATTTACCTAGAACTTAAAATTAATTAAACTTATGGCTTAAGATTTTAATTAATATTTGGTGAGAAAATTTAATTAATTACTTATGAGGGGATACATTATTTTTCCAACCCTCAAGACACTTCATGATTTTCATATTTTTTACATCATAAGGGGGAAAACCCTTTTCTAATAGCCCCTCACAAACAACTCGTTTCTCAGACACAAATATAATCCAGCAGACCAAACAATTTGTAATAAAATAACTTAACCAAATAGTTAGGATTATTCTTAAATCACTTTTACATAAACTCGATTTAGAACACTAGGACTCGCCTAGGATCCTAGCAACAAAATCCATTCCAGCTTTGGGGTAAGAATGGAGAGGAAAACTCTACCAACCATCCGAGAATGGATCGATGAGATGAAAAACCTCCTAGAAAAGTGATCGTCACTAAAAAGGTAGGTTTACGTAGGTTGTTACATACATGACACGGTTCTGTTGAGATTATTTACATCATATACACGCAAAATGAATTCACATTAAAACATGATGATCAAGCTGATGATGATAATTGAACAGTACAAACACATCGATTAGGCAATATCCCTTTCGCAAAAAAAAGTGTACTTGTATGTGGTCATTGACACGGAGTGGTCAACAAGAGAAAAATTAGAACTCGTCACATGTAGTTGGTGATAGTCCAATTCTCATAGCACCTTCATAAACTTAAATTAGTTGTTACTTAAAAGAAGTTAGTGTTTGAAAATTAAACAATATCTCCACTAAAAAGTTTCAGTTGCTTCTAGAGTGGGAAAAAAAGAGATGATTCTTTTAATAAAATCTCCAGTTCTTGTTACCAATTTTAGTATTTAAATAAAACTATTGTGAGAATCCTTGCTCAAAAGGATTCCTTGGCAATTAATTGAGATGCAAATAAAAAAAATATTCTTAATAATTCTTGGAAACAAAAAAGGGATCAACCCAAAATGTTTCCAACATTTTCGATGATAAAGGATTGTAGCACTATTCAGCCATATGAAAATAGTTGAACAAGCCTTAGAAAATGCATCACTTGTTTTAGTGGCAAATCACTAAAGGCTAATCTAGATAAAGGACCAAATTTTTCACTAAGAAAAGAATGAAACACGTTACTTCCTATTCTTTAAAACACTACTGCAAATTAACCATATTTATAGCAGGATATCAAATACCACCTTCATGTTCACCGATTTTATATTTAGGCAGCTCATGTTTTTGATTATCCTTGAGGCTATATGAAAGTTTGCAAAAACATTTGAAACCATTTCAAATGTCACATTAAAGTGAACGATAGAATCAATGTATCCGGATAGGAAAATCATTTTTATTGTTAACTGTACAAATTATATAAAAAAAAGCACAAAAAAATAGACCATGTACCTATAATCAATGTTGTTATTAGCACCCGTGAAGGTATTTGAATGAAAGGACAATTTAGGGTGATATCGATGCCTACTCTTACACATTGTAGTCTTGCCCTATTCTGTAAAAGATATTGCATTTCCAAAAACATTTGCATTGAATAGGAACAAGCATGAGGACATAAACATGTCTTTAAGACTCCAAGTTGGCAGAACGGAAAATAGAGATTTCTAGATTCAAGTTTTGCATGTGAAAAGGATAAACAACAAATAAAATTAACTATATAAACCAACCACCATGTACATTCTCCCACTAAAATATAACTCATGATTGTGGATTAAACCCACCATCTCATAATCCTCTTGTATCAATGCTACCACTAAAATATAACTCATGATTGTGGATTAGACCCATCTCATAATCCTCTTGTATCCATGTCAATCCAAGAACTTTTGTTTTATCATTCATATTTCCAATCCTTGAATATCAGCGTTGGCATCAATAATATACATGTCTAAAGTTTTATATTGCTTACATTTTAGCTTTTAATTTTAGAATAATGTTCCCATGGCTATCATTTAACTTGTGTTTGACTTCTGGTTAACCATGTAAATAGATATTTCAAGAAATAATAAATAACCTCTTTTTCCTTTTGAACCTGAATTCCTTTCCTAGTACTTTCACTTGCTTTTAAATAAAATTTGAAGAACCAATTCAAAAACTCAGCGGTAGGCTCAAGACGGTTACCAGTCAAAAATAACAAAATATTGTCTCAGAACTCTACCAGGAAAATTTTTCGCTGTATAGTTAATCCCGCAGCTTCTCAACCTTGTTTCATAATTTTTCCCCTCTACAATCCTCGCTTTCTTGAAAAATTCTCCTGACACAATCAAGCTCTTTGGCAACAATCTCCATACTCCAGTCTTTGGCACATTTTTTAAACACCTCATTCAAAAACCCAAACATCTCAAAAGAATGATCACATGCAATGCATTGGAATTGCATCTCCATGGTCCCCGGTGCTCCTCTAATGATAGGGCCAGGCTTTATATATGACATTTGAATCCCACAATCTGTATGACAACAGAAGTCATAGCCAACCCAACTACATGTATTAGAGGAACAAATAAGACACGTACATGCACTGCAAAACCAACTCTTTTGAGAACAAATTTTACACGCACGGTCATCCACTGGTAATTAGCTCTTACATGCCAAGTTTCTACACTTGAAATCTAAGAAGCTGTCAACTAGCTCAGTGGTTGGGAGATTATTTTGACATTAAAACATTTGAATTCCTGTCTTCAAGGCAACTAAGATCTCCAACCGCTTCCTGTGAGACTTTAGTAGTGTATCTGAAATTAAATCACTCCTCCTTTGAAGGGCTTTTTGAAAATTAGCGAGTTGATCTCTATTTTCATTATTTCCAATTAGATCCCATAAGTACTCCCTCACATCCTCTAGGATGTTGTCTGGAAGTTCTTGAAACTTGTTGCTGCTCTGAAATTTTCTACTGCGTCATCGGATGACCCTATAAATTGTTGCTACGATAGTCAAAGTAGGCAAAATTGACAATGAGAACCAACAGTTGCTCCAAAACCTCCAGCATGTAGCAAGGGTTTTTCCACGCTCGTTGCACAATGATTGAACCTTGCAACTTATGAGGCAAATGAAAATAGGAAATGAAATCACAGACATCTAGCACTAAGATAACAAGAGAATACTATGAATATTTGGCGGAACTCCACCCCTAGCTACAGTTATAGTCCCCAAAATCTTGCTAAGTAACTGAATATGGCAAGGCACAATCCTTGTCTTCTTGTTATCTCTGGTCGTGTTACCGTTATCTCTAGTCGTGTTACCTTCCAATTCTAACAACTGCAAAGAAAAACCCCAAACCTCCGTCAGTAGCAGAAAACTGACAGAAACCCCGATCTTGAAGCATAAAAAACCAACACCAAAAGAGCATGGCTAAAATAAGAGGAGCTCACTGACTTACCTCGACAGTAAGGTATTCAAGTATAGCCACAAGATATACTGGAGCGGCCCCTCCAACTCTCTCAGCATACTTTCCAACCTTCAAAACCCTGGTAATTCAAAAACATGTTAATACATCCCACTAGGAATTGAAGCCTCGTCTTCGAACATTGTGAGACAAAATACTTTCTCTCAGCAAGTTTTCCACGACCCGCCATTTGAGATTCAAACACGCAACCTTAATTTTGAATCTAAGATTCAAACAACAAACCATTTTTACTTTGTCGAAAGCTAAATGGTCTCCAACATGGAGTTCCTTAAGGATTGTCAATGGGATTCGAAGGCAGAGATTGTTCGTGTAGAGAAGAGATGTGAAGTAGCAATTCGCTTGAAATTTTTCCAGTACCCTCTGTCTGAATCAAACCCAATTTCTACATCAAACATAAAATGATAAGAAGGTTCTTTGATGGGCATGTCCACAAAGGTCGAGTTATTAAAGATCACCTTAGCGACTCCAAGTTGGATGCATATGACTGCGCAAGTGAAATCCATGCTAAAGGCCATGATTTTATGCACATTGTAGGCTTGTGCCATGAGATTCTGAGCATTGTAGGCTTGTGCTAGGTAAACAAAGTGTTGTTGCAAGACGCTACACATCGTCGTGAGGTTTCTAAGTATTGGTAATCCTATGGTCCTGGGATTGTGCCTTTCTGTTTTAGGGAAAACCCCCGAGTAGGGCCTCTGGGTGAAAGCCAGTAGAACAAACGCCATAGCTATCCCTTCACCTTGGTCTTGCTCTGTTAGGTACTGTTCTGACCACAGTCCCCCACCAGCTTTGCTCCACAAACTACCCACAGCCTCCTATGTCCCAGCAATTGAAGGATTGAGCCTCTTGGCTCTGCGCAATCTTGACACTGGAAAAACAACTCCCTTAGCCAACTGCGTCAGCTCTCTTGGCCTCTGCGTGAGCCTGTTTCTGCCCTCCTCAGCCTCTGCACTGCCTCTCTCTGGCCCAAACTAATGATGCAGTCCCTCTGTGTCACTCCTTCCTCTGTCGCTTTCTGCTAGGATCAGCTCTGTCACTCGGGACAGCTGAATCTACTGCAAATGCTCTGCTATGCTGATGCCTTCAGCTTTCCTGTGATCCGAAACCACGCTCTAATACCATGTTGAATTTTCTAAGTCTATCCGTTAGAAAATTAATTTGTATTCTGTTGGTTTATTTCTTCTACTTGTTTAAAAATCGAACAAGTTATTTAACACATTAAATACCGAAATAGACACAATACAATCACAACATCTACAGATCATCAACTGAAAGAAAACAACCACACAGGTGACATTGTTATTTTGGATCAATGTCCCCGGAAAAACCCAATGCGGGAAAATCGGTGCAACTATTCTGAGGGTTATATTATTATGCAGTCTATTTGAGTACAACAGGGTGCCTAACTTTCTCACCTGACAGAGAAAAGTACACGTCAACAATACCTCTATATCCGGAAACAGGTATTCAGAAAACCTGTCCCACGAAACCCTCTCCGACACAATTGAAGCTCAGCACTGGCCCTTTTGGCCTTTGCGTCAGCCTTCTACTAACCTACGTCAGCCCCAGGACCCTCTGTGTCAGCCCTTTGAGGCACTGCACAGCCTCTGGGAGCTTCTGCGTCACTCCCTTTGTCCTCTGCATGGATGATGCAGTCTCTCTGGGCTTTGCGCTACCTTTGCTGGGCTCTGCGCAGCTTGGACTGACTACTGCTCTCGCTCTCTCTGCTTCTATGCTGGTCTCCCAGTATTGTCCCTGCTTCTCTGCCCCTTGCTGCTGATCACTGGTTCAACTTTGCTTAGCAACTGCGCTCTAGCAAAATGAATGACTGATCACTCTAGTGTATTATCCAACTGACCCTCAAGCCTCCTCTTATACTTTTCTTGTTGGTCCTTCAACGGTCGAGATTACATTTCTAATCAACGACTAAGATTAGATTTGTCTTGATCCATGTCTTTTGGAACCTTCTAATCCAGTTTTATATTAATACCCATTAATATTTTATTTTTCCTAAGTTTAGACTTAGGAACTCCATTAAAAATATTAATTATTTTAATATTTCCTAAACCGGGAAGAATTTGCCCAAACCATTTCTGAGTCTTGGAGATCTCATGTGCTTTAGCCTCTCCACCAATTTTCATGGCTAGAGCACATCCGATGCTACCCCAAATCAATGCGTACTTCTCTATCGTCTCACTTAGAGAGAGATTTCGTCAGATTTGCTTCCGGCAAGGATTGCACAATCCTTTCAAGGGGATTTGAATTGCTGCCAAGTGCAGCTTTCGGCCTCACTGCTCAGCACTGGATCTGCTCTTCCTGTTTCAAAATCAATGCTCTGATACCATGTGAAAATTCCTACTCTGAAGGAACCCCTACTGCAACAAATCTGAATCTACTTCACCTACTCGATTTTTAAATTACTTTCATTAAGTTATCTTCTGAATACTGAAGCAAATTACTTCTGCAGCCTACAATAATTAACTATTTGATCCTATGAAATAGAAAACAGAGCAAAGAACAAGATACATAGGACACACTTATTTTTGGACACAATAGTCCTTGGGAAAACCCAATGCGGGAAAATTGGTGCAACAGTTTTGAGGGTTTATTATTATGCAAGAGAAATATCTAAATACAAATCTAGGATGCTCATCTAGCAATCCTTTACAGAGAAAAATATTGGCAGAGAAAAAATAAAATAAATTATGTGTTACAACATGTTTCAGGGGTGAATAAAGTGACAACCTTGCTGTTAATGGCAACAGGTGGGGAAAACAACCACCAGGCACCTGGTTCAGTTTGACAAAAATGATGCCAATGATCCATGGTTTTTCGAAGCTTGAAATCGCAGTATAGGAAGACACTTACCCACTGTTAAGTATCTGTCTTGATCTTGACTGTTCAGATCTGAGATCTACAAGAAAATTTCTCAAAAATATGAAAGAAACGGTAGACAAAAAAAATGGTAGACAGGAATTCGATTAATGACCTTACCTTGAAAGTCAAACATGTGGGTGTACAACAACCGAACTGATGGACGGTACAATAGTTGTCATCCCTCAAACTTTTCCCGGGCATGCAGTGACGTTGTGATGTCTACGAACAAATAGACGCAGAAAAACCAAAGTCGACATTAGGGAAAGGGAATTTTTCATATGTAAGGACAAACTAATGTATCTAACCCATCCCTATATGTCACGTTGACATAATAAATTCATTACAGTAAATAGTCTAACTATTATTTTCTCAAGGTCCATTGCTAGTCATAAAGGTGGTTGTTATTATAGCTTGCATGTATTTTGCATTGTCTACTACAAATATGTAGTTTATTGCTCCTTTATGTACATTGGCTTTTCTTTGAACATTTTGTTTATATTTTACAACTTGCTTGTTAAATATGATGCTTTCCTCCTTTTTATTGTCTTCCAAGACAATCTTTGGCTTTACACACCTTTGTATTTCAAACTTTCTCTTATATTCCAACTAGACATATGGTCACTCCATCTTGTTCATTTATTTCAAATTAATGTATTGCATTGATTGTCTAACACAATTACTTTCATTAAATTCCTCATGCATCTCTTCTTCATTTTGGTCTACAATTTCTATATAAGCCTCCTCAATCCTTGGATTGACTAGCCATTCTTCTAACATCATCAATTCTACATTGAAATTTGCATTTCTAAAGCATTCATTCCTTGCTCTACATGGTGAAACCTTCTCATTTCTTTCATCATCCTCTTTATTTATGAAATAAAATTCCATTCTCTTAAGACATCTCTATCTCTTCTTCCCTTGTTTCAATTTCCTTTGTACTTGTACAAACACAATCAAATTCATCCTTATTGTTATAGATCTGATATGAAAATATAAGACAATGCAAATAAACCCAAGAAATAATAAGATAGAAGTAGATAGAAATGCTTCTTTATTGATCAAAACCCTTAGGGTAGAGCAACACCATACATTCACTCCTTAAAGAAAGAAAACACTCCACAAGCCATATGTCTGTTCATACAATAATCCTTGACAACCCTCAATGTGGAGTCTCTAGCCTCTATATAGGCCTCATACATACAATATCATGGGTCATTACCATGGTTCCCTCAATACCATCTATTTAATACCATGGGCCCATTACATTATTACTAACTACTTGTGGTCCCTAACATGATACGGGTTAACCACCTTATTTATTACTATCGTCCATCCCAATATTACATTATTCCCTTGGGTACCTCCTTTTGAAATCCATATTATCCCCCCTAGGTATATAACATTCCACCCCCGTTAACATGTTTCGTCCTCGAAACATGGGAATAACACAAATAATAAGATCTACTCAAAATATTAGTCCACTGCTACCAAGCACGTGCATCTAGCCATCCAAGATAAAGGTGAACCCTCGATCTCACTGGTGCTTCGCTTGCTTGAGATGAAAGTTGACCATGGCAGCTCTTCTGTGTTGATGTGTACTAGGTGGATCTTCACTCCTCTCTATCTCTCCTGCAAGGGTTGTTGTCCTTGTGGCTAATTGGTTGCAATCTTGTTGGTTGTTGTCTTGTGGGGTGATGTGGGTGATGATATCTTGAAGTTTTAACCCACGGTGTCTTTTTCTTTAATTCACCCCTTACTGGAGCCTCACTGTTATCTGGTGCTTGCTATGGTGTCTTATCTTCCAATATTACTTCAACCACTGAACTCTCATCTGATGTATTAGCACCTGTATCCTTTTCTGCTTCAGCCTCTGTTTGTGTTTGATTATCGATCATCAATGGCTCATCATCTGATATGTTAGTCCCTAGAACATCTTCTGCTTCAGCCTCTGTGGACTCTACCTGTTTATTGATAGAAATATCCTGTAATGTAATTTTGTTCTTTTTATACCAGAGCTTTCAGGAATTTCTTCTGCACGTTAATATTCATAGTACCCACCGATTCCATCCATGGGTATCCCAAAACAACATCCTCATTAGTCATATCTGAAGCATAAAAATCAGAATGCAATACATACTTGTCCATAGAAATCTTCAAATCTTTATAAACTTGCACCTGCTCATTATTACCCTGTGTGTGCTCCATCTGGTTCGCTGGCACTTGTAACATTTTCCAAGTTGTCATTTATGAGATTTTGCTTGCAACTCGGATTTATAAACACAACGATCTTCTCCTTCTGAATCAATCCATGAACCTGCAATAAAGAGATATTAGCAGAAAATAACCCTTTAGGTTTCTTGGTTTCCTTCTTTCTTGTACCAATAAAATCTTTGCTAGGTTGTGTGTCGGTCTATGTGAGCTTAGTAAGAGGACCCTCCAAATTAGATTTATGGTCAAAGTGGTCACAAATAGATTTTTCGAACATCTGCCAAGTAGTTGTCCTTGGATGGCATTTTTTATGACACTGCCACCATTGCCATCTTTCGTGGTCCAAGTACATTTTTCCCACACTCAGCTGAGTCGCATCATCCATTATGTAATTCAATCTGAAATATTTCTCCATTTGTGCTAGCCATCTAGTCGGATGAGAGCCATCAAATTTATACAAGTCCCTCAAACTCTGATCTAGGCCCGCCATCATAAAAATAAATTGGCGAAAATTTGAAATGGCCATAATTCCGTCAATATTGCTCAGAATCTCTATTATGACCTATTTTCGGAAATGAAACAACCATTTTGCATCTGCCCATGTGATAGAAATCCTGGTTCAGGCACTGGAATTTCAGATCTGCGCTGCAACTCTCCCGTCATCACCAAAAATTCTTAAAAAAGAGCTGATTTTAAATCAGCGATATCGCCCTCATTCGGACTCTGATTCCACTAATTTTTTTTTTTTAAAATCGGGTATTTTTTCCCAAAGAATCTAGATCTGCAATTAGATTTTGCGGATTTTGCTCCAAAATGTACAGATCTATGCCGCAAACTCACTTCCCCGAAGAAATGTCTACAATACCACTGATTTTTAAATCAGCGATATCTCCTTTATCTGGACTCTGATTCGGCCGATTTTTTTTTTTGAAATCAGGATTTTTTCGCAAAAAATCTAGATCTGCAATTAGATTTTGCAGATTTTGCCCCAAAACGTATAGATCTGATCTGCAAACTCGCCACCCCAGAAAGTTCCGACAAAACAAGTAAACAAAAAAGAATCTCCACTTTTGCCAAAGAAAGTGCTCTGATACCACTTGTTATAGATCTGATATAAAAATATATGAAATGCTACCAATATACCCAATAACTACAAATAATCACCAAAAATAACAAGATTTGAATATAGAAATAAATAGAAATGATTTGCTTTATTGATATCATAACCCTTAAGGTAGGGCAACACCATACATTCACTCCTTAAGAAAGGAGAACACTCCACAAACCATATGCTTATTCATACAATATTCATTTACAACCCTCAATGTGGAGTCTCTAGCCTCTATATACGCCTTATACATACAATACCATGGGTCATTACCATGGTTCCCTCAATACCATCTATTTAATACCATGGGCCCATTACATTATTACTAACTACTTGTGGTCCCTTACATGATACGAGTTAACCACCTTATTTATTACTATCACTCATCCCATTATTACATTATTCCCTTGGGTACCTCCCTTTGTACCCCATATTATCCCCCCTAGGTATATAACACTTATGGTTGTATTGAAAAACCAAATTCACCTTGTTTACTTTCCCCATCATAAATACTTTCTTTGATTGTGTACATGTTCCTCTTTGATTTACTCTATGAGACAATATTGTCTCTAATGATATTGTATCTTTCATTTTTATGACAATTTTCTTCTTTTTACCTTCTCCACTACTTTGAAAAATCATCACTTCATCTCTCCCTCTTGTCATGCAATATTTAATAATTGTTCATCATCTTCCATACCTACAAAACCTAAATTCATCACAAATTAGTAATTTAAAAAATATAGTTCTCTCTAACCTTCCTTGGTGTCTTTGTTATTAGATCTTCACACTGATATGGAATTTTCAAGAACTTCATCTCCTCATCCCAAATTTGAATTTCACCTTGTTTACATTCCCTATCATAAATACTTTCTTTGATTGTGTACATGTTCCTCTTTGATTTACTCTATGAGACAATATTTTCTCTAATGATATTGTCTCTTTCATTTTTATGACAATTTTCTTCTTTTTACCTTCTCCACTACTTTGAAAAATCATCCCTTCATCTCTCCCTCTTGTCATGCAATATTTAATAATTGTTCATCATCTTCCATACCTACAAAACCTAAATTCATCACAAATTAGTAATTCAAAAAATATAGTTCTCTCTAACTTTCCTTGGTGTCTTTGTTGTTAGATCTTCACGCTGATATGGAATTTTCAAGAACTTCATCTACTCATCCGAAATTTGAATTTCTTCTTCAAACATACTTCCCTACTTTGATTCACAATAATAAACTTCTTCTTCCTCATTCTCAGCTGCTCTAAGTTCCTCCTTCAACTAGGCTCTCATCAGGTGCTTCATCTTTTTCCTCAACTTTCTTGCAAAAAATTCTTAACATGCCATTTAACTTGCTTCTTCATTTTCCATTCTGGTATGTTTCACTCTCATGTACCAGCGTCATCATTACATTGGGTTGTTCCTTCATTTGAAGCATTTCTCATTTGAATTCCTTTTGACTCATCTCCTTCATCTTTATGCCATTTGATATGACATTCTTCTCCTTTTTGTTGTGCCTTTCACTCTAACCCTTTTCATGACTATTAATAGTCATCTTCACTCTTCCTTTGTGAACCTTCGCCTATTCATTTGTGACATACACTAAGCCTCTACAATAGCTAGCTTATTTCACCCTACTACAAGTACCTCACTGAGCTTCACTCTCTGAACTTGGTATTTTGGTAACACTAGTTCTCTCCTCTGGAACATTCTTAGCTTCCTCTGCTCCTCTAGGATTTTTCACTCTATGCACTCTTAAGAGCTTCACTCACTCTTTATTTGGACAACTTTACCCACATCTACCGCTATGGAGTTGTCTTGACAACTTCTACCCAACCTCAGCTGGAAGTTGTGCTTCTCTCAATTATACAATTGTTATTGAAAGGGGCCCTAAGGAAAATTTTGGGGGCTAATATTCACAGGTAGGCTAATATTCTATGCTTTTTCCAAAAAAAAAGATTCGCTAATTTCCATTTTTGTAAAAATGAATTCGCCCAAATTTTATACTATAAAATTATTTTACCTTGTAAATCATCAAATATTATATGTTGTCTAATATAAAATATAATATAAAATAATTAAAAATTTAAACATTTCTACAAAATTATCATCAAACATTTTAAAATATGGATGTTAGGGACTAATAAGATTCGCCAAGGTTTCTAAACTTTTAAGATAAACTTCCATCCTTAAAAATTTCCCTTGCAAGGGCTACCACAAATTCCTCTCTTTTTGTTGCTACTTGTAAGAACTGTAAATTATAGAGACCATCTTTCCCTGTTAAACCTAATCAACTTTATACTTCAAGAAATTTATTGAATACTTGCTTCACACTGCTACAAGATTTCTACTACCCGTCTTCTCTAATATTTCTCCAAAATTTCTCCAAGCTACTATTGACAATTCTCATCAGCACTGCTCCTTAGCTAAAACTATGTTCTCTTGTACACTATATCTTTTGTGCTCCATCTAGTTATCCAATCCTCCATTATTCCTTTACTTCAATCCGTGAATACACACACATACAAATTTATCATTAAAAAAAAAATATGTTATTTTAAATCTCCTTCAAGTTTGATGTCTGTATATTTATCTTCAATGTTCATACAATCTATTGGTGTCTTCTCTAACTCTAATCTCTAAAATATTCTAATGAGAAGGTTTTAATCCTTCTTTAATAACACTTGATGTAGTAGGTCTCCATTCATAATTAGAATGGTGATCCTATTAAAATTATCTTGATTTAACTCGTTGATTGATCTTGAATTTCCCGTGGGGAAATCCCACAATTGATATGAATCAAGGCTATGGATTGGCCTTGTTGAATTCTAGTTTGTACTCCATATTAAAAACCACAACCAAAACCCCTTTCAAACCATGTGTTCGGTCCCTATAATACTAGTGATTACCCCATCACTATTGTAGTTGTACCCCTTATTAATATTGTTGTGCCCCTATTGTCTCCATATTGTTATTACTGTGCCCCATATAATCCCTCTATTGTTATTTTTGTGGTTTTATATTATTATTGTTAAGTCAGCTGGGTTATATTGTGACTCCTTAGACTCCTATATATAAAAAAGAGGTTTTGTCATTTGAAACATTCAAGAATAGTTCATTTATGTAATGTAAAGGAGGTTTCCCTCTCGAAGAGGCTGAATTTTAAGGAGTTGATCTATCTTTTCTATCTTTTTCTTGAGCTGGTTTCATAACATTTGGTATCAGAGCTTTGGATTCTAGGGTTTCGCTGCTCCAAACAGGTCATTGTGGCATTTTTGCTATAACATTTTTTCTGCGACGTTTCAGAACCTAAAAAAAAAACCCATTTGAGAAGACATCGAGCTGAAGCTCAGGTCCAAATTTCAAAGCTTTTCGCGCTATATTTGCGGAGATATGATCTGAGGAAGTTGGTCTTTTTGCAGACCCCTGAATTACATTCCAAACAGGTGACCTGGGGAAAATCGTCATAACTTTATCTCCAAACATTAGATTGAAATTTCATAAAAAGGTACAGAAAGAGGACGGACTCTAGTTTCTTCTATATAGTTTTCACAACCAAAGATCGAAATAGTGACTCGTGGCACGTCGTACAAGTTCGCTCTACTGAACTAGTCTATAATCAGGACACTATGAGAGATTTGGCATAACTCTTCCCTCAAGAATCCAATTTGGATCAGTCTGGTGGCATTGGAAAGAGGATGTAGAGGGCTACTACAAGTCGCAAGTTTAGAACTAGATGATCTGAAATTACAGAGATACATCAGATTCAATATTGAGCTCCTACAAAGTGAAAAAAGGTGTGTAGTTTTTTTTAAATTTTTGCATAAGCTTGGTTTCAAAAATTAGTTTGAAGTAATCAAAAGGGCACAGTAAAGCATTATTATCGGTAATTGATGCCCCGAGGAAAGAAAATGCAAACACCTAGTAGGCAACCTGAAAGCTCTAGCATGACTCATGAAGAAGAGGAAGAAATGCAACATGATATATCAAAATGACGAGACCAAGTGCAACAAGTATCACTTGCACAAAAAGGAACATAATCTAAGATGGATGGTTTAAAGAAAGATGTAGAAGCTAAGATGGATGGTTTAA
>APFE031212864.1:237545-252382 GCA_000404065.3 Pinus taeda | reverse complement strand
CACCCCGTGCATCATCAAAAAATAATACATGTTTGTCTGAATACATCTGGAGACAACATGTCTCTCAAAAAATATGCATGAAAGGAAAAGCCTAGATATCTAGTCTCGGTGGTGCTCATGGTAGCACGTCACCGCTCGCACTAAATACCTCAGGAGCCGGTGGATGCGAGTTGGCACCCCCACTGTGTGCCTCTGGTACGCTAGCGGGACATCCGCTAGCCGAGCGTAATCTGGAATCCCTCGAGTGATAGCCTCGAGGTTCTGAATAAGCTCCCCTCTGTCACCACCCTCCTCCTGAGGATCTGCTCCTGCTGTTGCTGCTACTGGGTGTCTCCTCGCAATGGGAGACATGCCAGCTGGACGCTCTGGGCCGACATCTGCATATGCATATAAAAATCATTAGGACAAGCATGTACTAACAAAAAAAATCATAAAAACACACAATCAAAAAATGAGGACATACCAATCTCCTCGTCCCATTCCTCTCCCTCTGGCAAGGGAAGGTCAGGGTCTCCACTGAAGTCTGTCCCCGCATACGGCTAGTCCTCCACCACAATCAGTTGGCGGCGAAGCCACCCGAAAAACTCAAGTCTAAAGGACATCTGCTGACTGCCACCACCCCTCGGCATTAGTGCCGCCCATCGAGCCATCCTCGGCTCGAGGTGTTGGGTCTACAACAAAGGCCCCTTGGCCCTGGAAGCTTGGCACGCATTCCAAGAAGAACGTCACCAAGATGGAGCCATATCCGAACTGCTGCAGCTTGCCCTGCTTGGCTTTGGTCAGCTGCCTCTTCATATTGGTCGTCACTGCTGACGCCCAATTGAAGATCGTCGGACTCAGACACTCTGTCGCCAGGATCAAATGGTTCTTCGTAGCTTCATGGGGCGCTTGTGCCCCCGCAGCTCGTGTGATGGTAAACAACAATGCTCTCAAGGTCAATTCCGAAACGGTGGGGATATCCACCTTCGAGCTGCCCTGCCCGTATTTGGCACCTGGACAAACTCGGGCCTTCACCTCCTCCATCTTCTCTCTAGATGGTCTGCTACCGGTCAGTCGAGGTACCGGCCCCCGTCGTGACAATCCAGTGAGGAAGTAGACATCGGATACGTCTAACTCCAACACTTGGTCCCGTATTCGGAACACCTATTCCTGTACGTCCCACAAGTCGACCAAATACTGTAAAAGCTCTAGCTGAGCTCGCAAATAGGACAACATGAAAAATTTCTTGAGCCCACATGCTCTAAGTGCCTCCATGCAGTCCTCATCTGCTAAGGCCAATGGGTCTACTTGGTCATGTTCCCGTTCTTTCCACACAATCACCATTTTTGTGTATTCCCCTGCAAACACAAGCCAAAACCATGAATTAGGCTCTTACATGAATTGAAATTGCAAGTAAATAGGGTTTAAATTTGTTAAAAGTTTGCCTAACAATCTGCGCGGCCGTTGGCGCGACTATTTCTAAAACAGTCGCGCCCATGGGCGCGTGCCCTATAGGAAAGTTGCCCCATTGGCGCGGGTCCGTGCTGGAAACCCGCGCCAATGGGCGCAACCCCTAAATTTAAAATCCTCCCTATAGGGGATGAAAAAGCAACTTAAAACAAATTCTAAACAGATGGAAATGGAGCTAAGGACAAGACCTCTTACCTGACACTGACGGCGCTCCAAATGGTCCACTGGATTTGTCGCAATTGCCAACTGAAGGTCGCACTCCAAAAAGCCCTAATGTCGCTCTCCAAAGGTAAAAGTGAAAAGTAATTTTTTTAATTTACCATTTTCACCATTTTATAACTTTTTGACCCCTAAATAGGTTTTAAAAGTCATTTTATGGATATTTTTATGAATATTTGTGTTGAAAATGGATTTTACGCCGAATTCTTGTGCAGCGACAGGTATTTATGCGGCTTTGACGGCGAAACGAGTTGTATTTTATACTTTTTTTCGGACTCGGTAAACACACGAAAAAGTCATTGTGGAGTCATATTTTGCTCTTTTCTGACTCTCTAAACGTGAAAAGAATGCCGAGTTGGTCCTCTTGACTCGTTAAACGACAGTGAGAGGCGGTCATCTTTAAACCCTTTTCCGACCGTTTAAAAACGAAAAGATTGTCGGACCTTTGTCGTTTCCGGTTCGTTAACAGTCACGAAGCGACGTGGTTTTGATCGCTTTTTTACTTTTTCAAATCAGAATCACTACTTATGAAAAGTACTCCTCAGTCGTAATGATCGAGCGGTTCTTTCGAGCATTTTTTTATACTTTTTCGGGCTCGAGAGACACAACTTTACGAAAAAGGACACCCCTGGAGTTTCCTTTACGTTGTTTTTTCAAACTCTCTAAACATGAAAAGACGCCGAGTTCTTCCTTTGTCAGACTCGTTAAAACTTAATGACATCGGATTCTGTCGCAATGATGTCTCTCAAGCATATGCTATCCCCGTCAAGCTTGCCATCTAAAAATAACCGGGGTACTCGCCAGAAATGGTGGGGGAATAAAGGGACCACAATCATCGTCGTGTCGGCAGTATGTCGCTCTTGAACATGGCACTTGTCTGCATTCGTGTCTGGGTGGGGACATCTCATCTTGTTTTACACTTACCTCCGTGGGTTTGGGTTATCCTGTTTGACCACTCATCTGCTCGTCGTCCTGTCACCATGACCCCTGATCATTTGATGTCAAATACTGCCAAGTCCACTGTCGTTCCGCCGACATGTTCAAGAGAAGTTGACCTCTGCAGAATAATCAACCTCCCTCTGATACCTCACACAAAACATTTTGTCCTTCTCTGTCTCGTGTTGATGATGTGGGAAACATTATGGCCCACCTTCGATCAAGGTCACTTCCTGTCGACTTCAGCTCATTATCCAGGAAGTTGACTTAGAGACTCCCTTCAGGTAACTTGGAGCCCGCATGCCTCAATGGCAGGTTCTTCGTGTTCGACGCGAGGTTTTCATCATTGGCCTCCAATCGGATGATTCTACGGGTGTTCGACACCGGCTCACTGATTCACGCGTCGTGGATTATACCTATAGTACCTTGAGGACCATTGTCATTATTGGTGGTACCTCTCGTGTTTGTTAACAATTTTCATCATTGACTGGTAATCAAACAATGTTCTCGCATGTTCGACTTCGACTCCCATATTCGCATGCTTGAACTTGTACTTTGTTCAGGTCAAGATGGAGTGCAAGACCCTGGATTTTGTCTGTTGAGATCCAGGTTGCATTTTGTGGATTATTATAATCACTACATGACTCATTCACTGGATGGCTGCGACCATGCCTGAGTCTATTCATCGATCCTTACTAGATGGTTGTGTCCATACCTTGGATCCAGATTTTTATGTACTCTACTATGGATGGCTGCGCCCATACCATGTACATCATGTACTTGAGATATCAGTTGAACTTCATGCAGGTTCTCCAGCGGCCGTGTTTTCAGTCGACCATGTCCTTGTAAAGCAAGTACAATGGGGTAATGGTTGTTGTCATGCATGAGGTCATAGCATGCATTGTTGATATGTCCTTACATTGATCACTGGATCTTAGTTAGAGTGTTGTTTATGTGTTGATTCATTTATTTGTGCATGTCTATACATTGTTGTGATTATGTTATACATGTCTCACGCTGATTTGGTGAGTACAAGTATTATTTTAGCTCTAGTTCTAATAGACACAATGATAGTCATCATTATCATCCTTACAAGAGGAATGATAGAGGGTACTTGCCGGATGAATTCAAGAAATCAAAACCACCTAATTTTGATGGATATGTGTAGAAGCCAAAAGATGGAGAGGCTTGGATACTTGGCATGAACAAATTCTTTGAGTTTCATGAGTACACATATAACATGAAGGCCCAGATAGTTATCTTTAGCTTGAAAGGTAAAGCAGACATTTGGCAGAAGGATGTTAAGTGGTTTCGACACATCAGGACATATGACTTGTGTTGGTGGGAATTCGAGAGGCTTTTCAGAAAGAAATACTTGTCAGAAGGGTACTACGACAACAAGGCTAAAGAATTATATGAGTTAAAGATGGGGCTAATGGCAGACGAATAGTATACGACCAAGTTCCTTGAATTATTGAGGTGTGTATAGTATCTTACTTATGAGAAGGCTAAAGTTCATAGATTTGTGAGTCGTTTTCCATTAACATTTAGAGATCAGATTGAGTATGATGAGCCGCGGTCACTTGAGGAAGTCATTGGGAAACTAAAGCATTGTTATGAGCAATCAAGGTGTAAGAATGAATCTCAGCGTGGGTGGAAAGGAAAAGGAAAAGTTAGAGGTAAATGGCAGCCTAAGAGGACAAGGCCTCGACATGCAAATGGGAAAGAAAATGTGGCACCGCAAAAGATATTTAATGTAGCTAGACATGGACATTAGCCACAACAGCAGCAACGACATAGAGGTGAGGGCATTGGTCGGTTGGAGTGTTGGACATGTGGTGAGGAACACCTTAGGAGAGATTTTCTACAACATGAGGGTGGAAGGCCTAAGATATACATTGCATAGGAAGCGCAAACTGTTGGGGATGTTGGTCAGAGTATTCCACGTATCTAGTAGCAGTGGATAATGGGCAAGCAGAACACTAGGCATTTATCATTGAGATGTACAATAAGCTTTGTGATCAAGTTATTTCTATTTTGATTGAACTTGGATCTAATTATAGCTATGTTAGTCCTAACTTGGTGGATAAGTGTGGGTTGAATAAGGAGCTGCATGCAGAGTCTTGGTTAGTGCAATTGGCTACAAGTACGAAGAAGCGAGTTCATCATTGGGTAAGAGCTTGTGCATTTGAATTAGATGGTATGCCTACAACAACCCATTTGAATGTATTGCCGTTGGGTTCATACAATATGTTATTGGGCATGGATTGGTTATATCTACATACAACCAAGGTTGATTTCTATGACAAAGCTATTGAGCGTTTTGATGAAAATGGAGAACCAAGAGTCTCGTAAGGTAAGAAGAAAGCCACATCAGTTAGGATGGTGACAACTATGCAAGAAAAGCGTAGCCATAGGAAAGGGTGCAAGCTATTTGCAATACACATTTCTAGTGATAAGGGTAAGGAGTTTGAGGATGCAGATGTGTTGAACAAGTACCCAATGTTGCAGCAGTTTAGGGATGTATTTCCTAAGGACATTATAGAGTTGCCACCTCACAGGGAAGTAGATTTTTCTATTGAGCTAGTGCCAAGGGCAGCTCCAACATCTAAAGCAACCTACAGGATGAGCACACCTAAGTTGGTTGAGTTAAAATTGCAGCTGAAGGAAATGTTGGACAAGGGATACAATAGGCTAAGTGTATCGCCTTGGGGCACATCGGTCTTGTTTGTGAGGAAGAAAGATGGTACCCTCAGATTATGCATTGATTACAGGCAGTTGAACAAAGTGACTATCGAGAACAAATATCCTTTGTCGAGGATTGGTGACTTGTTCAATCAGCTGAAGGGAGCAGCAATGTTCTTGAAGATCAACTCGAGATCTGGATAACATTAAGTACGCATCAAAGAGGAGGACATATAAAATACTGCATTAAGGACCAGGTATGTGCATTATGAGTTTGTTGTTGTTCCATTTGGCTTGATGAATGCTCCAACTACATTAATGTGTATGATGAATAGTGTGTTGCATCCATATTTGGATAAGTTTGTTATTGTGTTCCTTGATGATATACTGGTATATTTTAAAAATGAGGAAGAGTGTGTCGAGTACTTAGCATCAATATTGAGGTTGTTGAGAGAGCATCAGTTGTATGCTAAGTAGTTGCAACTTAAGTAGTTGCTGACACATGCCCCAGTGCTATAGATTGCAGATCTGGGAAAAGAGTTTGTAGTATGTACAAGATGCTTGCAAGAGAGGACTTGGTGGAGTCCTTATTCAAGATGGACATGTGGTATGTCATGAGTCCCGTAAACTGAACACGCACGAGCATAACTACCTGACGCATGATCTTGAGCTAACAACGATTATACATGCACTGAAGATGTGGAGACATTATCTTCTTGGTAGGCGGTTTGTGCTTATGAGTGATCACATTGGGTTGAGGTATTTGTTTGACTAGCCAAATCTTAATGCCAAGTAGGCTAGATGGTTGGCCACAATCAATGAGTTTGACTTCGAGATCAGGTACATCAAGGGTAAAGAGAAAAGAGTGGTAGATGCTCTCAGTGGACAGGTACATGTACATCACTTGGCAGCTATGAACTCTTATGGGATGGACTTACAAGATAGGATCTTGCAGGTAGGACATCAGGATGCCAGGTATATAGAGATTGTGCATTGGTTGCAACAGGGTGATAATACAAGTACAGGTACAGGTACAGGTCATGGTACAAGTACATGTGTAGGTCCACATGGCATGGACTATTATCTTATAACATAGGTATTGGTCAGGTTCCGAGACAGGATATATGTACAGGATAGTAGCGAGCTTAAGAAGGTGACCTTGAGGGAGTTTCATCGGAAACCTTATTCGTGTCACTCGGGTTATCAAAAGACATTCACGACGGTGAAGAGATATTACTATTGGTCGACTTTGAAGAGGGATGCAACAGAGTTTATGGCTAGATTATTTGATTGCCAGTGAGTGAAGATAGAGTGTAAACATCCAGGTGGATTGCTATAGCCGATTGTTATTCCCAAGTGGAAATGGGAGGTCATTTCCATGGATTTCATCACAGGGTTGCCAAAGACAGTGAAGCAGCATGATTCCATCATGGCCATTGTGGACAGGTTAACAAAGGTTGCACACTTTGTTTTGGTAAAGTCTACGTTCTCAGCTAGTGATGTGGCACAAGTATTCATCTGAGACGTGGTTAGACTACATGGTGTTCCAAAGAAGATTGTGTTAGACAGGGATGCAAAGTTCACTTCCAAGTTTTCGAAGGTGTTATTTGCGGGTTTGGGCACTGAGTTGTCCTTCAGCACAACTTATCATCCATAGACAGATGGACAGATAGAGAGGGTCAACACGATATTGGAGGACATGTTGAGGATGTATGTGATGCATCAGTAGAGGAAGTGGGAAGAGTGTCTCCCTTTGGTAGAGTTTGCATACAACAATTTTCATGAGTCACTAAGGATGAGTCCTTTTGAGGCATTATATGGGCAGAGTTGTAACACTCCCATTAGTTGGAGTGATCCAGTTAACAGAGTAATAATTGGAACAGGAGATGTAGGTGATCAAGAAGAATCTCAAGGCAACACAAGATAAGCAGAAGAGTTATGGAGACAAGAACAAATTTTTCAAGGAGTTCAAGGTTGGGGAACAGGTGTACTTGTGCATCAAATCGAAGAAGAGCGCCTTGCAGATTGGCTCATGTGCCAAGTTGGCACCACGGTTTTGTGGACCCTTTAGTATCATCGAGAGGATTGGGCCAGTAGCCTATCGACTTGCACTGCCTCTGATAGTGAAAGTCCGCGATGTTTTCCATGTATCTTTGCTTAAGAAGTATGTTAAGGATGTCGATCATGTGATTGATGTTGATTTGAGGTAGCATCGAATGTGCTCTAGCCACGAAAATTGGTGGAGAGGCTAAAGCACATGATATCTCCAATACCTAGAAACGGTTTGGGCAAATTCTAAACAGTTTGGGAGATATTAAAATAATTAATATTTTTAATGAAGTCACTGAGTCTAAACTTAGGGAAAAAAATATTAATGTGAATTAATATAAAACTGCGTTAAAGGGTCCAAAAGTCATGGATCAAGCCAGATCTAATCGTAGCCATTGATTAGGGACTTAATCTCAGCCATTGATTTGTCAACGATAAAAGTATAAGAGGAGGCTTGAGGGTCACTTGGAGAATACACTGAGGGAGACCAGTCAATTCAATTTCTAGAGCGAGGTTAGCTAAGAAATTGAACCAGTGGTTTGGTGAGCAGTCAGGAGGCAGCAAGTACGGAACAGAGAGACAAGATCAGTGCTAAGGCATGAGAGGCAGACGCAAGGCATTTAACGTAGACGCAGAGGCATCAGGAGACTACGTAGTCACTAATTGGACCTACGTGGGTGACGCAGAGAGGCCCAAGGTTGATGCAGTCAAGCAGGGGCTGACGCGGAGTGTCTTAGAGCCACACAGAGGCCAGCCAAGTTGACGCTGGGACTGGGAGAAGTGCTGGAGAATTTTTTCTCTCTGTGGATAATCCAGTTTGGCATTCTGTTGTACTGAAAAATTGTTGAATAATAAAATCCCCCCTTGCCGCACCGGTTTTCCCACATTGGGTTTTTCCGGGGACTGTTGTCCAAAATTCTGTGTCAATGTGTTAATTCGTGTGCATATGTTTGTTTCTGTATTACGGTGTGATATTTGTAGCAACAGTTATTTTAATGTTTATTGAAGTAATTTCATAAATAACTTATTGAGGAATAAGTAGGAAAAGTAAATCAGGTGTTGCAGTGATAGAATTTTCACATCGTATCAGAGCGAGTAATCAGAGACAGGAAGGGAAAATCAGTTATGGGTTGAGACCACGATGTAGAGGCATCCACGTTAGGGGACTCACACAGATTTTTAGAAGATTGCATAAGAGAAAGAGACTTCGATTTCTCTATATTGGCTTCCAGGCTAAAAGAAGAAGTGGCTTGTATGACTAGTTCTGCATCATCAGAAGTGTGGTATATAGACAGTGGAGCCTCGTGGCATATGACGAGAATCAGGGAATGTTTCTCAGAATATCGAGAAGAGAAGATGAAATTTCAGATCACCATGGGGAACAAGGCAAAGTGTACTCCAGTAGGGAAGGGTACCATAGTTTTTCAAACAGAATCGGGAGAACGGTTCCATGCTACAAATGTGTTGCATGTACCCGGATTGGGGATGAACTTACTTTATGTGTCACAACTTCAAGGCAGGGGCTGCGACGTCTACTTCATCAAGGAGAATGTATATGTCAAACACCCAAGCTGGAAAAAGAAAGCGCAGATTGGGATCAAAAGTAATAGGTTGTATATATTACAACTAGAATCACCAATGACACTAATAGGTAGTCATGGAGACAAGGACTTGAACGAACTATGGCACAGAAGAAAGGGTCACTTGCACCATGGAGCTCTGAGAATTCTCTCAGGAGCACTGTAATAGGAGTTCCAAATCTGAGTACGGAATGAGATGATGTATGCAGGGGATGCGCTCTAGGAAAGTATGCCAAGGCAACATTTCATAGGAGAAAACACAGGGCCAAGAGTGTACTAGGATTGATACACTCATATATTTGTGGACCTATGTACATCAAAGCTCTCAGTGGTGCCCAGTATTTCCTTACCTTCATTGATGATCACTCAAGGAAAACTTGGATTTATTTTCTGAAAACCAAGGACGAGGTTTTCTGTCGATTCAAGGAGTTCAAGGCTTTGGTGGAGAATCTGACTGGGAAGAAAATAAAAGTTTTGCGCTCAGATAATGGTGGAGAGTATGTCGATAAGGACTTCACTAATTTTTGTGCTAAGGAGGGCATCAGAAGAGAGTGGACAACTCCCTACAATCCGGAGCAGAATGGAGTAGCGGAAAGAAAGAACAGGACTATTGTAGAAGCATCTAGGGCCATGATGTATGATCAGGATATGCCAAAATTCCTGTGGGTGGAAGGATGAAACACAACATTCTATGTTCAAAACAAGACTCCTCATTGAGCATTGGTCAAGATTACTCCAGAGAAAGTTTTCATAGGGAAGACACCTAAAGTCAGTCATTTCAAGATATTTGGGAGTTTAGCATATTGCCACATACCCGAAGAAAAGAGGAAGAAGTTGGATCAAACTGCGGAAAAGGGATATCTGGTGGGATATAGCGAGAACGCTAAGGCATACAAAATCTATCTTCCAGGGAGCAGGAAGGTAGTAGTTCGACAAGATGTAAAGTTCATGGAAGACAAGGCTTTCAGAAGATCTTGTGAGAAGTCTTCCGAGGAGAAGTCGAAAGAGAAGCCGCTGGTTAAGCCTCTTCAACCAACAGAAGTAAATAATTATTCCTTAGGACAGGAAGATTCTTAGGATGAGGAGGAAGAGCTAACAAAAGCACCTGTTGTCAGAGGAAGAAATAGCAGGGAACTTTGTCAGATTCTGCGAGATGCAGAGGACTTCATCGGTGCGCCAAGAAACAATAAGAGGGAGTGAAAACAACCAGATAGATATCAAGCATTAGTAGCTCAGGATGGAGAGCTTTCTAGTTTCAAGGAGGCAGCTCAACGTCAGGTTTGGCTAGATGCGATGGTAGAGGAGTACAACTCCATAATGGTGAACGATGTCTAGGAGGTGGTACCAAGGCCTCAAGACAGATTAGTGGCAGGTTCAAGATGGATCTACAAGATCAAATACGCTGCATACGAAAGTGTTGAGAAATACAAGGCCAGGTTTGTGGCTAAGGGGTATGCTCAAAAGGAAGGAATTGACTATGAGAAAACCTTCGCCCCGGTAGTCAGGTATACATCTATTAGGACCATGATATCTCTTGTAGCTTAGATGGGATGAGACATTCATCAGATGGATGTCAAAACGACATTTCTGAACGAGGTAATAGAAGAAGAGGTATACATTGAACAACCAGAGGGATTTAAGACTCATGAGAAGAAGTCTCATGTATGCATATTGAAGAAATCCTTGTATGGGTTGAAACAAGCATCGGAGCATGGTATTCTCGAATAGATGGTTACTTGCAAAAGATGGGATTTGTCAAGAGTGACACAGATCCAAATCTCTACTATCTGGTTGTAGAGAACGAGCTACTAATCTTAGTATTGTATGTGGATGATCTCTTTTTGACATGATCATCCAGACTCATTGGGGACTGCAAGAAGAATCTAGCCACAGAATTTGATATGAAGGATTTGGGACAAATGCATTACTTCCTAGGGTTGGAAGTCTGGCAGCAGAAGGGAGAAATCTTCCTTGGACAAGGGAGGTATGTTATAGAAATATTGAAAAGATTCGAGATGGAGGACTATAAACCCATGGATACGCTAATGATCACCAACTGGAAGAAGATTGATGCATCAGAAGACAATGATGTTGATCCCACCCTATACAGGCAGCTCATAGGGTCGTTGGTGTATCTGGTCAATACCCAGCCAGACATTTGCTACTTGTCAACACCCTCAGTCAGTTTATGGTGGAATCAAAGAGGGCACACTGGGAAGCAACCAAACACATTCTCAGGTATTTACAAGGAACAATCAATTTTGGGCTCTTGTACACCAAAGATAAGGATATCAGTTTGAGTGGATTTACTGATGCAGATTGGGCAAGAAGTTCAGTAGATCGGAAAAGTACCTCTAGGTACTATTTCAACATTGGATCAGGAATGACCTCCTGGTGCAATAAAAAACAGAAGTTCGTGGCTCTGAGCTCATTTGAGACAGAATATATGGCAACAAGCACAACTTCATGTGAGGCCATATGGCTTAGAAAACTGCTTGTGAACCTATACAGAAGGAATATGGAGGCGACCTGAATCATGTGCGATAATCAGAGCTGCATCAAGCTCTCTAAGAATCTAGTGTTTCATGATAGGTCGAAGCATATTGATATCTGGTGTCACTTTGTCAGAGACAGTGTCCAACAAGGCGCTGTATAGTTGAGCTACACTCTTATAGGAGAACAAGTGGCAGACATCCTCACTGAGGCCCTTGGAAGGACAAAGTTTGACTACTTCAGGGAAAAGATGGGGATGGTAAAGAACCCGTTTTAGAAGCAGAAATGGGAGTGAGAGCAACACGTATGCAGAGGGAGTTGTGGTGCGGATGCAGTGTTGGGAGAAAGGACCAACAACAGCGCGAATGCAGAGGGAGTTGTCATACGGATGCAGTAGTGGAAGTAACAGAGCCATGGGCAACAATACATGATACAACAATGTATAGGATGTTGAACAGGGAGGCTTAGCATTAGCATAGGGACTGATGCCAGATAATCAAGGTGATACTCAGAGAGGAGTACTGCTAGAGCACAACCCTCGCTAAGAGGGAGTGTTGATTTGAGGTAGCATGGGATGTGCTCTAGCCACAAAAATTGGTGGAAAGGCTAAAGCATACGAGATATCCAATACCTAGAAATGGTTTGGGCAGATTCTAAACAGTTTGGGAGATATTAAAATAATTAATATTTTTGATGAAGCCACTAAGTCTAAACTTGGAAAATAAAATATTAATGTGAATTAATATAAAATTGTGTTAGAAGGGTCCAAAAGTCATGGATCAAGCCAGATCTAATATTAATCATTGATTAGGGACTTAATCTCGGCCATTGATCTATCAACGAGAAAAGTATAAGAGGAGGCTTGAGGGTCACTTGGAGAATACACTGAGGGAGACCAGTCAGTTCAATTTTTGGAGCGGGATTAGCTGAGAATTGACCCAGTGTTCTGGTGAGCAGTCAGGAGGCATCAAGTACGGAACAGAGAGATGGGATTAGTGCTGAGGCAGGAGAGGCAGACGCAAAGGCAGTAGGAGACTGCGCAGTCACTAGCTGGGCCTGCGTGGGTGACATAGAGAGGCCCAGGGCTGACGCAGTCAAGAAGGGACTGGCATAGAGTGTCTAAGAGCCACGCAGGTCAGCCAGGCTGATGCTGGCACTGGGAGAAGTGCTAGAGAATTTTTTCTCTCTTTGGGTAAGCCAGTTTGGCACCCTGTTGTACTGAAAATTTGTTGAATAATAAAATCCTCCCTTGTTGCACCGATTTTCCACATTGGGTTTTTCCGGGGATTGTTGTCCAAAATATATGTGTCGATGTGTTAATTCGTGTTCATATGTTTGTTTTTGTATTACGGTGTGATATCTGCAACAATATTTATTTTAATGTTTATTGAAGTAATTTCATAAATAACTTATTGAGGAATAAGTAGGAAAAGTAAATTAGTTGCTGCAGTGATAGAATTTTCACAATTGACTTGTCTGTATTGCAGGTGGAACCAGATGGAGAATTCCAGCGGGAGCTTCAGTGTATATTGCAGGAAAAGGTTTTCATGCTCTAGAACCAAGCAATAGAGCAAGTTAAAGTGTAATGGAAGCACTTTGGGCTCGTTGAAGCTACATGGGAGATGGAAGATCAGATGCGGGCTATGTATCCTTCCTTCTTTGTCGACTGAGGCAAAGCAACCTTGATATGGTGGTGTGGTGATTGCATAGGGTGGTTTGGTGATTTCTTGTGGCGATTTGATGATTGCTTATGGTGGTTTGGTAGTTTCTTATGGTGGTCTGGTAGTTGCTTTATGGTGGTTTAGTATTTGCTTATGATGGCTTGGTATATGCTTCATGGCTGTTTAGTATTTGCTTCATATTGGCTTAGAATATGATTTATGGTGATTGATATATGCTTCATGATGGTTTATATATGCTATATGATGTTTTGATATATGTTTTATGATGTTTTGATATATGCTATATGATGTTAGTATATGTTTCATATATGTTTGGTATATGATTGGCATATGTTTTAGTATATATAGTTTTGATGATGTTGCTATATGTACACCTGTGTATGGATGTAGATACCGTAACAAGTTGTGTTGTAAAGCTCCATGAGCATTATGTCTTCTTTCAACCAGTTGCTAAGGTATATGTGTGATTGAACATCGAGGACAGTGTCCCCCAAGGGGGAGGGTTCTGTAACAGCCATAGTGAAAATTCCATGTAATAAAGTTAAAAACAATGACCACGAATGACTGGGACACTTATTCCAAGATGAATGTTGGGCGTCACATCTTAGTGTGTGTTTATTTGGTTGTTTATGGCTAAGGAAATTGGGGCATCTCACTGTGTAACCCCATGCAAAGATAGTTTTGTTTCATGTAATCCCGGTGATTATGGTAGAGTGCATTTGGGGAATAATCATTTTTGCAGCATTGTTGGAGTGGCAGATGTCCAAATCAAGATGAAATATGGACAAGATATATTGTTGAAATAAGTTAGGCATGTATTAGAAATGTGCATGAGTTTAATCTCTATGGGATGACTGGATGATGAAGGCTATTCACAAGCTTTGGAAAAGGAGGCTAGAAAATTAGCAAAGGTGCATTGGTCGTGGCCAAAGGACCCAAGACTGGAACATTATACACATTGAAGACACTGATAGGAAAATCAGATTTGGCTGCTGTCACAAAAGAAGGATATCCAATAGATCTGTGGCATAAGCGTTTGGGTCACACGAGTGAGAAGGGCTTAAAAATCCTTGTTGGTAAAAATTTATTGCCAAGTTTGAAATCCTACAATCTTGATCTTTGTGAGCATTGTATATATGGTGGACAAAGAAGGGTTTCATTCCTTAGAGGTGGCCATGATAGAAAGAAAAATGTGTTAGAATTGGTACACTCGGATGTGTTTGGGCCTATTAACATCAAATCATTAGGAGGAGCATCATATTTTGTAACATTTATAGATGATGCATCCAGGAAAGTTTGGGCATATCCTATGAAAAATAAAAGTGAAGTGTTTGGAGTATTTCAAAAATTCCATGTTGCTATTGAAAGAGAGATTAACAAATTGCTGAAGTGTTTAAGAACAGATAATGGTGGAGAATATTGTTCAAATGCATTTAAGGAATATTGTAATAGGTTGGCATAAAGCATGAGAAGGCTGTGCCTGGTACTCCTCAACAAAATGGTGTCGCAGAAAGGATGAATCGCACCATTATGGAAAAGGTGCGAAGTATGTTGTCCAATTCCGGTTTGGAGAAGAATTTTTGGGCTGAAGCGGTCAAGACCGCTTGCTACCTCATAAATAGATCTCCAACTACAACCTTGGATTGCGGTATCCCTGAAGAAGTTTGGACTGGTAAGAATTTGAATTATTCTCACTTGAAAATCTTTGGATGTGAAGCATTCATACATATTCCCAAAGAAAATA
>APFE031212864.1:176226-236458 GCA_000404065.3 Pinus taeda | reverse complement strand
ATCAAGAAGGTGCTTGACATGTTTAATATGAAGGATGCCAAGCCAGTTGGTACACCCCTTGCAGCCCACTTCAAGCTGAGTACTGAATTATGTCCTAGTAATGACAAAGAGAAAGAAGAGATGAGCAGAATTCCTTATGCTTCAGCAATTGGTAGTTTGATGTATGCCATGGTATGCACACGACCAAACATTGCATATTCAGTGGGAGTAGTGAGTAGGTTCCTTGCCAATACAAGCAAACAACATTGGCAAACAGTAAAATGGATTTTAAGGTATCTCAAGGGTACTAGTCATTATTGTTTATGTTTTGGTCATGATGAGACTGTGCTTAAAGGATTTACAGATGCAGATATGGCTGGAGATATGGATACTAGAAAGTCCACTACAGGTTATTTGTATACATTTGTAGGTGTAGCAGTATCTTGGGTGTCAAGGCTACAAAGAATAGTAGCCCTCTCTACAACAGAAGCAGAGTACATAGCTGCAACAGAAGCTTGTAAAGAGATGTTGTGGATGCAGCGTTTCCTAGGAGAGATAGGACTAAAGCAGGACAAGTATGTGTTATATTGTGATAGTCAGAGTGCCATTCACTTGGCGAAAAACCCAGCATTTCATTCAAAAACCAAGCACATTGACTTGAGGTACCATTGGATTCGGCATGTGTTGGAGGAAGAACAGTTATCCTTGGAAAAGATCCATACATATAAGAACCCTGCTAATATGCTCATTAAGATTCTACCACGAAATAAACATGAGTTATGTAGAGGCATGGTAGGACTCGATGTGATTTGATGACTCTTACTTGGCTTCAAGTGGGAGAATGTTAAGTGTGAAGCCAAATTCACGGAGGATTCTAGATCAGATCTTTCTAGATCTCCAGGATTCTAGATCTTTCTACACCGCCATTAGTTTCTAGAATCACATGCACGATTTTAGATCCTCCTACACCGCCAGTGGTTTCTAGATCATTCCAGCTCTCCATCTAGAATGACACACAGGATTCTAGATCCTTCTTCTGCCTCTATAAATTTGTAATTTCTTTGGCAAAGGAAAGCAAGCCAAGGCCCAAGCCTATTATGTAATGCAAAGTGATTTCTGTTCTCCAGTGATTATTTTATCTATTCTGTTGTTTTTGACTAAGTAATCTTGTTGTTTCTCCATTTGTCTGTCTCTATGAATTATTCTCTACTATTGCCATCTAAGTCTCTGAGTGTGAATCTATTGTGTGTTATGTATGCTTTGGTCTAACACAAAGCCAATGACTAAGGCTTTGGAAAGAAAAAATGACATTTTGGCACATTTATTTATGAAAATAATGGAAATTAAGAGAAAAAGGAGGTGAAAGGTCATAGGTTGCATGTGAAGAGGAAAATGAAGGAAAATAATGGAAAATGAAGAAAATAGAGGCCTCATTCATAAAAAGGGTTATGAGGATCAGTTGATAGCCTTTTGCTATTTTAGATTTGGAGCTCTCTCATTATTCTCTCTCTCTCTCATACTCTTGGACACTTAGAGTTTTCTTGGAGCACTTTGGCATTGGAGCAAGAAAGGCAAAGAAGGCAAGAGGAAGCAAAGATCAAGTTGGGAAAGGCAAGATCAAGCAGCTACAACAGGCTTTAATGTAGGTATCAACTTACATGTGTATTTTCCTTGCACGATTTGGCATGCATGTGTTTCTTGTCTACCATGGCATGGGTTTTGCCAGGTGTGACAATATTTCCAGCCTAACCTTGCCATTTCCTGATAGCTTTGATGAGATGGGTTCTCTCATGCAGTTTGTGTGGGATGACCGGATTGGATTCAAAGCTGAGTGGGGTGGATCTTCGATTTGATAAACACATGGTGGTAGTGGCCCCTAAACTGAACTGAGGATGCACGAAGCCACTGGCCTAATAACCCCTAAACCAGACTGTTGGTTGCGTAAAGCTAGATTGTGTGCCTCGGTGGGCCTAAGAATCCTTGCCAGTGAATGGCGGGATATACGGTAAAGCCAAAAGGTGGATTTTCTCTCCGTTGGGCCTAGTGATTCTGGGATGTAATGCATAGTAAATCCTAGAGAGCATGTCTCGGTATAGGGCCTAGTGATCCCTGGATTGGACTGCGGATGCACAATAAAGCTTGAGAGACTAAGAGCCACTCAAATTCCTCACGGTGTACGCGGAGAACTCCAGTGGCATCCACATTGATTGGTGTTTTTGATGTGTTCTACGAGTCCCACGTTCATGCTTTGAATATAACATGGGGTGATTGGCTGAAGGGAGACCTGGGCTCATCTAATCTATGGTCAGTTGGAACATGGTAGTCCCATCATCAGTTGGTTCATTGTATTGATTAATGAGAAATTCATTCCATTGGTTTTCATGTGTAAATGTATTGGTGTATATATGGATTTTGATGGCTGATATGTTTATTGTAATTATGTTCCAATTATGTTGGTTATATGTTCATTTTATGGAAGCAACTAAATTTGGCTCTCAACATGTTTTTACTTGTCTTTGATTGGATATTGTATCTATGCCCTAATAAGTGACAAAGAAGCAAATGACATGAAGAAACAATGGTTCATGGTGATTCTCAAATAAGTAAGATATCCTTACACTTAACTCTATTGTTTACACCTGTAGGTTATATGTCGATGATATGTTTGATGAAATGCCTGTCATGGCTAGTAGGGGTCTGGTTCAGGCCTTGATCAACTATTTACTTTTGCATCATTGTTTCCTTGTACTTTACTTAATTCTGAGCTTTCATTCCATTTTGGGTAGTGGCCTGGGCTCTGAGCTTGAAAAAGTGGCTCAAATCCCAGAGTCACTGGTACAAAACTGTTAAGTTTTGTCCATAATCGTTGGCATGCAGGCATATGTGAATGACATTTTGTCTTTGGTCGCTCCCTTGCCCATAGCATGAGAGCGACTGAGCCTTAAATTGTTCAAAACGATAGTGGGACCCAGGGACAAGCTGTTTGAGTGGCTGACTTGTTTCTTGAGGGTTTTGTTGATGATGTTGGATGGTTGTGTGTGATGTTCAGTCGATTCCACTTCCTTAAGGTTACCTAGGAGGTCGAATCTGATCATAGTAGCTTCTCGTCTCATGTTTACCCTAATTGGCATGGTTACTTGGGTGGATGTGGGAGGAGGGTGTTACAAATACTGATAGTTGTTACAAAACCGAAGGAACCTTTTTTTTTATATTAGATTGTACTTGAGAGAAACCTCTCTTAGTTTCCAAAAATTCTTCTCCAACTCCTCACAATCCGCACCTAAACATCATAACTAAAATAGGAAAAGGCAAAACCTGAAACATAAGTTGTAAATATGCATTTGAATCTTCCAATATATGACACCTGTGCAGAAACTGAAGGAGGTTTTTGTTATTTGGCCAGTTGTTGAAAAAAACCTCTTCTAGTGTTTTAAAATTCGTTTCCATTTGGTCATAACAACTTTTGAAAATAATGGCAGTAAAAAATGCAATAAATCTGCCAATCGTACAACAAATGGATTAGCCTTCCAAGTTCTAAATGTTTGCAACATTCCTATGACATAATGGAGCAAATGGGTAGTCTCAAAATACCCCTGTGATGGTAATGAACCCCTGAAATATCCTTCAAATGATTGCAGGCCTCCTGATCACTTGATCCCCTTTGGCTGGCAATCTAGTGGACTTTTGCAGCAAATCTGTCACTTTCGTAGCAACTTCAAAACTCTGAGCATATGATGATTTCTTCTGATAGAGAGTGGCCGAGGCAACTCCTGCCTGCTATGATATCCTTATAACACCTCACAAGCCATTTCAAAGCCTCAAAAATTCATTAATACGTCAAAATAAAGGACTTTGTAACTTTTGTAGCAAGTCCTTGCTGCGTTTTTGCAACTTTACCAAAATTGACATGTGCTAACTTCATGAGCAAAAAGACAAAAAGAATAAAACCTTATAGCATCCACCTGATTAAAATTTACCCTTGTGCCTCTTCTACACAGATCTCTAGACTACCTCTTCTTCCATGTAAAATGCATCGAAACCTAAATATGGTATTGGTATACTTTGCTAAAATGCCCTTCACATGTAAAATATCTCTGTATGACCTTTAGCAATTCACTGTAGTGATTTAGCAGATAGGTTCTTGGGACAACATGCCTATAGTACTTTTTGTATTGTGGCTTCAGAAATTCGTTATTGTGGGCTATGTCCAACTCCATGCCCTTAAACCACTCTTCACCCATCAAAGGGATACTAGTTGCCTCAGAAAATGGTTTGCTCAGAGACAACAAACTCTTAATTACTCACTTTTACCTCTTTTCCTCTAAAGCTCAATACAAAGAATTTAGTAAGCTGAAAATGGTGGCCCTGGCCTTGGAACTTTTCACAAAAGCTCATGCATCCAGTTTGTTCAAGGGTAATTATGATTGCAAGGTCAACATTCACTAAATCTAGATTTTGGGGCTCATATTAGACTATATCACCTCCTTTGAACTTTCTCTTTCCTTCTAAGGTCTCCATAATCAATTATACAAGTTCTACAATGTCCTCAAAACAAGAAATGATGTTGTTGAAAAGTGGAATATGCAACACGTTGGAGGAAGGGTACTTTCATGACAAACAAGGGACTTTCGTAGCAACTGCGAGCCGAGCTCTTTGAAGGGGGAGATGAAACACAAATCTAGTCAAATATGTTCAATTGAGGTTTATAAAGGATGTGTTTAAAACTCAAAACAACTTGGTAAGAAATGAACACGAGCTTTATGTAACGAGAGAGGTGACAAAGGTCTTTGCGCAACAAAAGTCAGTGCATTCGTAAGTTTGAATAGGTCAGGTTTCTTTCAGACTCTCAGACTAATTAAGGGATAAAATACATATCACATACAATGTATGGAACCCCACATGAGATGAATAAAACCTTACTCAGAGTTGTGATGACTTTTTTTTTCCAAATGCGCAACAACACTCGGACTTTCGCAACAACAACTTGATTTTCGCGATAAGTCTCTCATTTGCGGAACAACTCCTCTTTCCAACCCTGCAACACTCTTCTTCGACCTCCAAAATCACTCCAGAGGCAATATGAATTTCGAATGAGGGGAAATGAGGAGCCACTTGCAAATTTAAACTCCTCATGCAGCTAGAGCCTTATTTGAAATGATGATGGCCCACTTGTTGATGTGAGAGATAAGTAAGGGGTATCTTTGCAATGATGACCATGACATGACACAATTGATCATAACTAACTCTTATAAATGGCTCTTATAACTGACATGACATCAGCATAACTAACTCATGATGACCAAATTTTTCATGACATGACCACTAGACTCTTTCATGATGACATAGTGACCCCTCATGATTACCCTTTCAAATCATGATCCTTTATGACATTACACTTTGAATTATGACAAATAGATCCCTTTTGGCTCATTTTTTTTACATGACACTCAATCCAAAACTAAACCCTTTTTTACAATAGACCCCTCTAGACCATATCACTCATGAAACCAAGACTGATATTTAAAAAAATGACCTCAAATGAATAGTAAGACAAAAATGATTGAGATTCCTATAATATAGGACCCTAACATTGGCTCCAATGGGGATGACATCCTCCCTGTGAGGTGCCAAGAACACCGTAAACCATGTGCCTGACTATTGGGCTGTTCCCAATCTTGAAAACCTACAAATTGATTACTGCTTTGATTTTCAATTGAAGCCAAATGCAAACTGAAACTCAAACTCGAAACCTGTTCCAATCCTCAAATTGAACCAAATCCATTCTTCAAACTGAAACCTAAATTGTATACTAAAAACTGAAAACTTTGCTGCAAATTGAAACTTAAAAGAATGCTCAAGGCATTGAGCTTATACATCACACCTACCTACTCAAAACTACAGGAAACATCTACTACATCAGGTAATAGAAAAAAGTCAACGTAACCATGAACACAGATGGCCACTTACTTGAATTCCGCTCACATTTTCCTTAAGCAGGCAGAAAAAATAAGAGAATGGCAACTCAAAGTGTAACTGGGACTGATATTCTTGGTGTAGGAACATTGCAAAATCTACCTTCATTAATGATTGTGACAAATTCGAGAGAGGATCTTGAAAATCATGAAATATTACATGTTCTTGATGATCAACAAAAAGAAGGGAGTTGCCTTAAAATATAATGGCTTATTGTTCTTCTTCATTAAACTCCTTATTTTATGAACCTTGAGTGACTTTTCCCGTGTTCTCACTCTTCTCATCCACAAGAAAACACTTTGAATTTTCTTGAGGGACTGCAAATGGAACAACTGCATCATGTATAACGGGAGTGTCAAGAGTTAACCTTTTATGTGCTTCAACAAAAATATGATTTTGATTTTCAAAATATTTTGTGTCTGTTACTTCAAGAGGCAAATTTTCCTAAATAAAGTCTTCATTTTCAAAAGGCTCTAGAACAACCCTTTCTTTTTCACTGCTTTCCTGCAACTTATGATGGTCAATTGGAAGCTTAGCATCCTCAAAATTTGAAACTTCATGCATATCTCCTTGAGAAAATTGGATGCATGAGTAATCCTTTATGTGAGTCTGAATTGAGAGTTTCTAGAGCAACAAATTGAACATATATTTGAAAAAAATTAATTTTAATGCACTCTTCAACAACTCACATGGTAAGATGCAATTTTATGTCACGTACCTTTTTAATCTCATTGTCTCGAGAGGCATTCACACGCTGTTAAGAATAAGAATTTTCAAAAGGATTTATAAGTTGCTCTTCTTCAATCACTGGCCCAAAAGATGAATAAAACGATTGACTGTCTATTTCCTTTTCTTGATCATTCAAAGCCTGCTGAATTTGTTCGTCAACCTCTTGAGGTCAAACCTGTTGTATTATTTCATCAATCCCAGGAGAATGAACATGAATATCTACATTGAATTCCGAATTAGTTTCATCTTCAGCTAAGGGCCAAATTATTGCCTATTGGGAATCCAATTGACTATCATGGCAACTGTCCTCATCATTTACTATTCCCTTCTGTTGTTTAAAAGAATTCTCACACTTTTGATCACAAAAAGATTGACAACACTGTTGCAAATTTTCATCAACTTCGGGGGATGGATTGCTTGGAACTAAAGAAAATCCCTAGTATTATGAAATTATTTTTAGTGTTTGTTATGCCAAACCACCTTCACCCCATCCACTATCAAGAATTCAATACAACCTCTACAATCCCTTTGAACGTTCTATGAAATGATGTTGAATTCAATACAACTTCTAAAATTCCTTTGAAAGTTCTACATAATGACGTTTCTTTTCCTTTTTTTCTTTGTGGGATAATACAACCATGTGAAGCCAGGGAATGAATTACGTGGGAAAAGAGTAAGAATCAAAGTGAAACCTTTGAATGAAGACAAGAGAAACATCATTTCCTGCGATTTCCTAATAATTGAAATGTTCACCTTGATTTGTGAAAACTCAATATTAAACTGATATGAGGTAAACTGATTTGTTGGGGCCTTTCCCACCTTCATGAGTAGTTTTGTAGGGAAGTTACCCACAAAATTGTCAGCAAAACAAAGTGATGTCATTTCTAACCAAAGCAACCCTCTTTTATAACTAAATCTCTTTGAAATGGTTGATAAACTATTATGCCAAATTGCCTATACCCTCTATGCTTGGTGTTTTTGTACCAATAGGCATCTCTTACTTATAGGTTGTTGCACTTGGGAGCAACCTTGGTGTCACTACTTCTTGAAAATGAGATAAAAATTGGGAATAAGTCTTCAATGATGCAACGGATAATGAAGAGAAGAAACTTGAGCAGTGTTTGAATTTCTCCTTCCAATATCACAAATTCATCGAGAAACAAACCTCCTCCAACCTATCTTTCAAGTTCCACCAAAATTCAATCTAGAGTATCAAATTCCAATGACTTAATTATCTTAACTTCAAAACTTTCGATACACATACATGACTATTAATGACGAGCACAATACTCACTAAGACTATATAGAATCAAATTTTTATTTATTTATTTATTTATTTTTTTTTCGAAATTGATAATAATCTATACCCCATACATTATCACAAATTCAACATTCCATCCCTCCACCTACATTGTCACCCTGACCACAACAAATATAATGTAAAATTACCCTCCCTAAATGTGGTGGTCTCCCTAATTTCCCACCGAAAATTTGGGAAACTAGTTAAAGTTGATGGAGTCGAGGTGGAGGAATTGCCAGGACAGCCAAAAGTGGCCGGAATCTGGGTAAAAAAATTTCAAAAAATCTTGTAGAGGGAGTGTTTGAATCGTGTTTTTGATGGGGGAAATGGATTCAGCACCATCAAAAAAGTCTAGAACACCTAAAATTTTGAAGTTTGACACCTATAACTTGAATTTACAAAAATCCTTGCCATATTTTCTCTAAATATAATTAGAATTTCAATAACTTTCCATGGAACTCCACCTCGTTAGACTACGCGAAAGTTGATAACCGTGTTGTTGATAACTAAAAACACCATAAACCGTCGAAACCTACCCTTCAAGAAGACGGTACTTGATTTGCGTTGATAAAAGATTGTAAAAGATTGTTGCAGTTCTTTAACGAATGTTGTTAAGCCTATAAATACAAGGGAACGGGTGAAAGGAAACCCGAGAGGGAAGGCCCACCGCAGTTCGAATCCCTCCGCTGTCATCATAGAGGCAGAAGGTTACACAAAACCCTAACAGAATAGCAGATCGAATCCCGCTACTATATTTTAGAGGGCAAAACGGCACACAAAAGCCTAATCCCAATCAAGAATAGCAAACAAATACCTGAAGAGCGGTAACAGCCGCATATCGATTCCCTCCGCCTTCATTTTAGGGAAAAAGCGTCACACAATATTCTAAGACAAGAAGGTCACATAAAACCCCAACAGAATAGCAGATCGAATCCCCCTACTACATTTTAGAGAGCAAAACGGCACACAAAACCCCCGCCCCAATCCCAATCAAGAATAGCAAACAAATACCTTCATTTTAGGGAAAAAGCGTCACACAATATCCTAAGACAGAATAACGCTCAGCAATCTTAAGCTCCGCCTTTGTTTGTGGCCATGGCGGACAAGAAGCGACGGCGCTCAGAAATGGGCGAAGAAAATGACGAGGTGTCGGCTCGTAACGATCAGTCGAGGGCGGCTCTGGCCTTCAAGAAGCGCCTGAAGCCGGACGGCGTGATCCTGGCCTCCATCGAGGAGTTCTCTGAGGCGGCCCAGGGTCAGAAGCCGGAGACTCGAACCCTGGCCGACCTCAACCTCCCGCACGCCTGTCGCGAGGTCATCGACTTGGACGGAGGCGCCGTGGAGCACGAGATCGAGAAGACGATCCTCCAGGTCGCGCGTTCGATTCTCGCCGGCAATGGTTTCGGATTTAGCGTCCCCGCCCGCGGTAACGCCAACCAGCTTTACGTGCCGGAGCTGGACCGCATCGTTCTCAAGGACAAGTCCTCCTTTCGCCAGTTCGCCAACGTCTCCAGCGTCAGGAAGACCGCCATTACCACCAGGATTCTCCAGCTTGTTCACCAGCTCTGCATGAAGCAAATCCATGTCACGAAGCGTGACCTTTTCTACACCGACGTGAAGCTCTTCCAGGACCAGGGTCAGTCTGATAACGTCCTCGACGATGTTTCTTGCATGCTCGGCTGCACCAGGTCGAGCCTCAATGTCGTGGCCTCCGAAAAAGGCGTCGTTGTCGGCCGCCTCATCTTTTCCGACAACGGCGACCGGATCGACTGTACGAAGATGGGCGTCGGAGGCAAGGCCATACCGCCCAACATCGACCGTGTCGGCGACATGGAGAGCGACGCCCTCTTCATTCTCCTCGTCGAAAAGGATGCCGCCTTTATGAGGCTCGCAGAAGACCGCTTCTATAATCGGTTTCCCTGCGTCATAATTACTGCCAAGGGCCAGCCAGATGTCGCCACCAGACTGTTCTTGAAGAAGATGAAGACCGAGTTGAAGCTCCCAGTTCTTGCCCTGGTCGACAGCGATCCCTACGGTTTAAAGATCCTGTCGGTTTACATGTGCGGGTCCAAGAATATGTCGTACGACAGTTCGAATCTCACCACCCCTGATATCAAGTGGCTGGGGATTCGACCCTCCGATCTGGACAAGTACCATATTCCCGAGCAGTGCCGGTTGCCCATGACGGATCAGGATATTAAGACGGGGAAGGACTTGCTGGAGGAGGATTTTGTGAAGAAGAGTCCTGGGTGGGTGGATGAGTTGAATTTGATGGTGAAGACTAAACATAAGGCAGAAATTCAGGCGTTGAGTTCTTTTGGGTTTCAGTACCTTTCGGAGGTTTATCTGCCTCTGAAGCTGCAACAGAGAGACTGGATATGATGATTGCCGGATAAAGTACCATCCCTTATTAACACACTTTACATGCGTGGTAAGCTCTGGCATTGAAAATAGGTTTAAACTTTTAAAAATGTTTTTTGGCAGCTTTTTTTTCAATGTACGTCTTAAGGCATGGAAAATCTTGTGTTAACTATTCTCTTTTCAATTTGAGATACAACGTTAGGGTTTATGGTCCTATCCTTGAAGAATTTATGGCATAATTTTCGCATCCAGTCTGTAGTGCCATGCGAACTTGGTATGGGCTCTGTTACATAAAGAAAATGCAATAAATCTCTTCAAGTTCTATTGTCATCTAGAGTTTGTTGAGGGCTTCGTGATTATCAAGATTTCAAACTTCAAATATGTATTTTACAAAATAAAATAAATTATAAACTAGACTTGTGCAGAGCAGTCTCAGGGCAAAGGATTATGATGGATAGGGTGTGGGTTTGAGATTAGCTAGTTGCAAATGATGATGATGGATAGGGTTGGGTTTGAGTTTGAACATGGCAAGAATGATGCAGACAAGGCTGCTTTTGATCTGCTTTTTGTTCTAAAATCGTGTGTGACTGGGGCTTGTGGGAACATTCGAATCTATTTATCGAGTTTTGTACAGGGGTTTATATTGACCACGAATTTCTTTAAGAGATTTTGAAAACTTAAGCACAAGACTTGTGCCTCACTAATTTGATATTCTGTGTAATCTCTAATATTTAATGTGTTTCAGATAACGAAAACTTAAGGAACAGAAGAAATATATCAATGTCAAGAAGGGTATTGAAATAGGGACAAGTATTTGAGCATTGATGCTTAATGGCAATTTCTAAGTTTATTATCTTCAATTCCTTTATTAATTCTTAACCTCTGGCTACTGCCCATTTAAGGTTAAAAAAATGCAGCTAAAATGTGCCAAAAATGTATAGCTTAATTGTTTTAGTGTTAGAAATCAATCCATAAGGAATTTGAATATGCATAAAGAAAAATAACGGATACAATATAAATAAAATTTTGTGATCGGATTTATATTGGGAATATTTACTCCTCTAGTTCTTAGCATGGTATTCCCCAGTTTGGTTAAGGATTTGGTGACTGTATTTCATAATGTGTAATAAGTTTGAACTCTTTCAAAGAAGAAATATTTTACTCTTTTTTTTGTATGAAAATGCTTCAAACAATATCTCATTTTGATTTATGGGTCAAGACTCGAAATACATTATTGCTTCATGATAAATTGTAAACAATATTTAGAATACCAAAGAGGCTGTCTTTGCCTTCCTCATTCTTACAACATGTGAAGTGTAATGTTTGACCATAGTTGGCAATATTATCTAGCCATTTGAGTACTCCTTGAGCTAGGTTAGTTAGTTCATTCTCAAGTTCAACTCTTTGTGTGAGAATGTAGATTAGGCTTGCAAGTTCTTTTAAGTTATTCATTGGCTCACAAGTCCAACTTGTAGTTGGCCGAAAGTTTTTATTGACACAATGTAAATGCAAAAAAGGAAAAGTAAATATCTCACTTTGAACTATTGACACAATGTAAATGCAAAAAAGGAAAAGTAAAGATCTCACTTTGAACTATTTCCACTGCTCCATTTATGAAATATTTGCCAGATTGAATTGAATTCTTACCTTGCATTTCTCAATCTTGGGTATGACCAAGTAGTCTTTTAAAAAGAGGAAGAGTTTCAACTATTTTTCAAATGTTTCTTCCCATAAGATCTTAACTTAATTTTAGAGAGAGGTATGAAGCAAGACACTCTATTGTTCAATGCCTTAGTGAGTGGTATTCAACTTTGTGTTTCAATATTCCGTAATATTTGGTGAAAATAAATTTCATATTTTCTTAATAAAAGCTTTTGAATCTTTGTTGTTCTAGTTTTTCTACTATTCACAATTTGATCTTGGATCAGATTCACTATGAGTGGGGTTCCTCATAACCTTAGGAATTCACTATGCCATAAGAGCATAGATTTCTATGATAGATGGTGCTAATAATGGTAGATGTGCATCGGGGTTTGGTAAATATGCATTTGGATACATTGAAGTAAGGTTTTTATCTTTACATGAGTTGTCTCACTCTGTCTTTTTATAGGTCAAAAGTGGTCTTGTAAGCTTTGTTTTAGTGTGAAGTTGTGGTCTTTTTCTAGAAGACCATTTCCTGAGGTAAACTTAGAGAGCAACATAATATATTTTTTCCAATTTATATGGAATAGCAATTTGACTTTGCTTATGAATGTATTAGTCTCTTTGATCAATGTGATATGTTATTTGCGATATGTTATCTTTTTTATCACGAGAGATGGGATCCCTCACTCTTATGCCTCATGAGGATCATATAGTCGTGTTTCATCAACCTAGCCATTTTGTGGAGGACGTTATCTACTAGCCAATTGGGTGATACATAGTTATTAACAGTCCAATGAGGAACTTATCACATGGTTTGATTTGTCCTCAGCAGCCAACTTTAGGAGGCTTTGTCATCCCTCTCTTTGGCCCAATGCTGGGAGTTCTTTAGTTTTTATACTTTTATAGATCGCTTTTTTTATTGGTACTTTATCTTGTACTTTCTATTGACTAGACAATATTTCTATAGCTAGACACTTAGATCTTTGTCTTTTTCTACTTTTAGCATTGATCTAGGTGTTGTTTTCGCACTTCCATTTTGTATTTATATAGGATGCACTCTTTCAATTCCATTGACCTACAATTGTGGTAATTTGTTGGACATTAATAAGATTGTCCTATCTTATGTTATTACAATTTGTTAATTCCATTGACTTACCGTTGTGGTCATTTGTTGGACATTAATAAGATTGTCCTATCTTATGTTATTACAATTTGTTAAAAGATTCGACAATGCATGGTCATTTGTTGGACATTAATAAGATTGTCCTATCTTATGTTATTACAATTTGTTAAAAGATTCGACAATGCATTATTTATTAATATGCATGAAGCTTAGGTTTTTTTTATTTATGGGATAATTTCTTCTTCAATGATTATTTTAAAACATTTGTGTCAACATAGTTCTAATGACCTAGTGTTTATGGTTATTATGCATGGTGTTGATGGCAGTTGGACCTAGGAAGTTTGGAAGGGGTAATGTAATGTACCATGTTGGGTTCGTGTCACTACCAATTCGACTTTGATACCAACTAAAATATGGAAATATGTGCATCACGACATTCATAAACGTGCAACTAACATTCTCAGAAAACATGAATGCAAAATAACCAACATAGATCCATCTTTACTTTGGATCTACCAAGCGCTGAGAGGGATCAAATCTTTTTCACTCTATGCTAGTTGGCATATCAAGATATTTGACCCCTCTCCTCGCTTAACAGATTTAGAGTAAAGCTTTACTTTGGATCTACCAAGCGCCGAGAGGGATCAAATCTTTTTCACTCTATTCTAGTTGGCATATCAAGATATTTGATCCCAGATCTATTCTGGATCTACCAAGCGTAGAGTAAAGCTTTACTTTGGATCTACCAAGCGCCGAGAGGGATCAAATCTTTTTCACTCTATTCTAGTTGGCATATCAAAATATTTGATCCCAGATCTATTCTGGATCTACCAAGCGCCGAGAGGGATCAAATCTTTTTCACTCTATTCTAGATGGCATATCAAGATATTTGATCCCTCTCCTCTTAGTAGATCTAGAGTAAAGATGGATCTATGGGTTTAATTCCCCCCCTTAGATAGGCTACATTCCACTTGAATACCATGGCATATCAAGATATTTGATCCCTCTCCTCTTAGTAGATCTAGAGTAAAGATGGATCTATGGGTTTAATTTCCCCCCTTAGATAGGCTACATTCCACTTGAATACCATAGATCTATCAGGCGCCGAGAGGGATCAAATCTTTTTCACTCTATTCTAGATGGCATATCAAGATATTTGATCCCTCTCCTCTTAGTAGATCTAGAGTAAAGATGGATCTATGCTGGTTTAATTTCCCCCTTTAAATATTAATTTACCATACCTCTTTTTTAAATATCGTATTTGGCCCATGGTATTTAGCCCATGGTATTAAAATGGTATTTGGCCCATAGGCATCACCTAAATAAAACCTCTTTTTTGAGTCTTTGTAAATATAAAGAGGTTTATGGAGTAAATATAAAAAGAGGTTTTATTTATTTACCATACCTATAGTTTATTTATATTTTTATTTATTTACCATGCCTCCAATTTATTTATATTTTTATTTATTTACCATAGCTATTTTTTGAGCGTTCATAACCCTCTTTATATTTTAAATGTAAACATTTAACATGTAATGTTTAACGTTTAACATTTTTACACTATGGTTTGTTCAGGCCTCCCTAATGTAAACGTAAACATTTAACATGTAATGTTCAACATTTAACATTTTTGATCTCATGTTGGCCTTATTTAGAAATTAGTCTAATTATTATTATATATAAACATCATATTAAAAATGTTTAGGGCTGACATTAGATTAAAAATGTTAAATGATAATTTATCAATAATTTGTCCCATGGTAATTAGATTATTATGTATAGGGCTGACATTAGATTAAAAATGTTAAATGGTAAACATTACATGTTAAATGTTTATGTTTACATTTATGTTTACGTTTACATGTTTACTTGAGATCTACCCCCATACTGGGCTGTAGAGCGCCTCTTGGCGAAATTAAACATGCACAACAAAATTCAAACACGTAGATCTCGAATTAAACACAACATTCAAGAATTTTAGCATATCATTAAATTGTAAATTAAGCGAATGAGTAAATGCTTGTTTTTAAAACATTTATACAATTGACTGTAGACGTTGGATGTTCCACCCAACCATAGATTTTGTTGCTATGATTCTCTCATTAGCAAGTCACCTATGTGTTGGGGCTATGAGTCCATAAAGGACTATCAGTCCATAAGGACAAATAAGATCCTATGGGTATCTACAACTTACAAAACCCAATACCTAATAAAAATACAGTGAGGCGACTCCCATAGCAATTCTATTCCTCATTAGTCTCCACAACTTAAGGGGTGAGATTTCCTTTTGTGCACTATAGTTCTTAGATAATCTCCATCCCCCATTGCCTCAACACAAAATCAACTTAGAATTTCTTAGTTAGGGGCTTTAGGAAATCCAGATATTATAAGAGTGGCAAGAACAACCTTTACATAGATTCACTAATTTTTTTCAATAACAACTCATAAGCATACCAACCTAGCTCTTAGCATAATTATGAGCTTCAACAAGTTGTCCTCGACATATAATAATGATTTCTTGCTTGTTCCTAGCACTAAACTATACTTCTCTTTCCTTCTTGCTACTTGTCTTAACTATCCACACATTCTACTCTAATTTTCTTTCCTTCTCTCCCATGTGTGCTTGAGTCTCACTCTTGCCAAAGATTAAGCTACTCAAGCCATGCTCTCATAACTGAGTTGACTATCTCACTCACCTCTTAGAGTGTGCTTACCTCCATGCTTCCATAACTAGTTGAGGTGACTCTTCAATGATTGGGTTTTGATAAGTCAAAGGAGGATTATATGGTAAGAATAATTGCTTAGAAAAGTGATGTGGGAGTACAGGCATTTGGATTTCCCCTTTGATCCCCTTTCAGTCTTCCTCTTGTGGAAAGCATAGCCCCTTATAATTTTGTCCATGTCCATCTTGTTGTCTTGTTGGTGATGCATTTTATTACATCAATAGGCATCCTCCCTATTAAAAGGTGGTAGAATAATCTCTCTTTTAATTAGAAATCTTGATATTGTGGTCAGAATAAAAGATGTTGGCATATTCTCGTCACCTCCTCTACATTCATGAATAAGATTTTCATTATTCATTTTCTTGCATCTCTAAATCCATATGTATATCAATTCGTTCACCTTTTCACATTTGCCTAATATGATTATGAAATCATTGTTCCTTGGATTATCAAATAGCAAATGACATCAACGGCTTATGAAATGTATTATGAGTGTTTGTGCTTATAAAATGATGGTCGACATGTGGTCTTATGAAATGGATTGTTGGCACATGGGCTTATAAAATGGACCATTGACATGTGGTCTTATGAAATGGATTGTTGGTGCATGGGCTCATCAATTTTTATTATCCTTTGTTACTTGTTTACTGTCTTGTTATGATTGTATTCATTGTTTAATTTGCTATATTAATTCATTGTTTATGATGTATTGATTATTAACGCATTTAATTTGCTGCTCTAGATATGGAGATGATTTAACTTCTTCTAGAGACCCTAAGATGCTTGGTGTTTCCTTCCCTTTCGAATGTGTTCCCAGACAAAGTTTGCAACCTTTTTTTACCAATTCCATCTAATACTCGTAATCATAATGTTTATTGTGAGCAATCTTAACTCTTCAAAAACTGATAGCACCTTGTGGTGTATATCAACCATTTTAAATATGGTTGTGCTAGTTCTGTTATTTTTATTATACAATGCTTACATCTTACATTATTGGCCCTTGACCGTTCATGATATTTACAATTATACATTGCTAATTCTAGGGATCAAAACTAGAGTGTTACATTCCCCTCCCCCTTTGATTTTACATTGTCCTTAGTGCACATCAACATGTACATGTATACACATACAAAGTTTTACATGATAATACTTCAACAATTTTGTAGCTTAATTTATCTTGTAGCAATTCCAACCATTAATCTCCCATTCCTCTTCAATTTGCATAGTCCAAGAAAGTGTACTCCCTTTATCTACATCGTTGTCCTTTGAGTTGTCCCACTTTTGTTCTAGGCCTACAACATGGTTGGACAAGAAGTGGCTCTAGGAACTTCAACCGCACTTAAAATGGAGTCTTTATTCACTTATGTACAAATGTAAACTCAAATTTCTCCAAAACCCCCGAAAGCTATTAGTACTCTTCCCATATATCATATTCGTGTTCCCATGGGCGTCTTCTAGATTGTAGCAGGTCCATTGGACCTTTACCAAGCCGATGGCTTTGTTTTTAAGCACTTGATTTTTTTGCCTAACAGGTACACCAACTCCATCGGAAAGTTCTTTTCATGCTTCACATGGATTATAGTCTAATCAATCACATGATTAAGATTAGGCACATACTTTTTCAATGAAGATACATATAGCACATTATGAATTCTCATGGATGCAGGCAGTGGAAGCATGTATGCGATTGGGCCTATTCGTTCTTGAACTTCAAATTGCCCACAATATCTTAGTGACAGTTTTGGGCAAATCTCTCAATTTTAGCAAGCTTCTCTTAGTCTTTGCTTTCAAAAACACACGGTCACCCACTTTAAATTCTCTATGTGCCTTGTTTATCCGCATAACTATTGTGCTTGTTCAGTGCAACCTTTAAATTATGCTTGATCTTTATCATTTGTTCTTCCCTTATACTTGATAGTTCTAGCCCAATAACAACTCTATCTGTTGGGTTATTCTATCGCACTAGTGTGTTGCATTTTCTGCAACTCATCTTCAATGATGCCTGATACTCATTATTATAGGCAAATTCAACCAAATGAGTGTAGTTTTCCCACTTGGAAGGCTTGTCATTATATACACTCATAGCATATCCTCAATGATACTCGATGCTCATTATTATAAGCAAGTTCAACCAAATGATTGTAGTAATCCTACGTGGAATGCTTGTAATTGCATACATTCATATTATCGGCGTGGTCCTTTTTGTCCACCTATTTGACTTTGGGTGATATGTTGTACCAAAAGTCAAATTTGTCCCAAATATTTAAAACAATCCCCTCCAAAAATTGGAAGTGAACTTGAAATCTTGATCTGGTACTATTGTCTTAGACACACCATGTAGTTTTTGTAATTTTCTTTACATATGTTTTTGCAATATTGGTTGCCTTATTAATCCTTTTAACTAAAATAAAATGTGTAGTCTTTGTAAGCCTTTCCACCAAATCATGTTGCTTTGCTGTCCTTGGCAACTTGGTGATGAAATCTATTGTAACTACTTCCTATTTCCATTCAAGAATGGACATTAGTTGTAGCAGTGCGTGGTCAGCCTTTACTTTTTGACATTTCATGCGTCTTGCTATGTAATCAGCCACATCTTTCCTCATTCTAGACCAAAATATAGGCCTCTTACAATTGCAATAGTTTTTTAATGGTACCCTAGATGTCTAACATATGGCACATTGTGCATCTTTTTTAGCACCAAATTTGTCAATTCTTGACAATTAAGAACATAAACTTTGTTCTTGTGGAAGAGGATTCTATTGGCTTTCGTCCTATAATCTTTATATTTTTGTTGTAAATTAAGCCTTTAATATGCACATAATGTTGGTTTGTTGTTATAGTGTCTAAAATTATGTTCTTTAAATTTTAGTTGTACATGCTAATGGTTGCAACATGCATCTCAAGCACCCTTCTATTAAGCTCATTAGTTACTTTGTTCTCATTGCCTTTGATATGCTTTATGTCAAAGTCATATTTGTTAAGGAATTCCAACCATCTAGTTTGGTTTGCATTTAGTGTTGATTGGCCAAACAAATATTCCAGATCATTATGGTTTGGCCTCAACTACCCATGAGATATTGTCTCCAGATTTTTATTGTGTGGATAATAGCTGCAAGATCCAAGTCATGGGTAGCATAATTTATTTCAGGCTCTTTAAGCTTCCTTGATTCATAACAAATAACACGTGTATGTTGCAGGACTCCCTAAAGTCCTTTACATGCTCCATGCACACAATGAAATCCCCATTTGAATCTGTAATCTTTGAAACATGTGCGCTAGTTATTAAATCTTCAACTGCTAAAAATTCTCTTTGCAATTTGCAATCCATTCAAACTTGACCCCTCTCTTTTGCAGCGAGGTAATTTGATGTGCAAACTTGGAGAAACCTTCAGTGAATCTTGTGTAGTAGCCAACCAACCCCATAAATGATTTGACCTTTGAATTGTTTTTTGGTGTTGGCCATTCTTTGATTGCCTTGACCTTTTCTGGGTTCACGACTATGCCCTCTTTTGAGATAATGTGGTCTAAATAATGAATTTGTCTTTTGATAGAAAGCGCACCTGTTCAACTTGGCATACAAAATGGCATCTCTCAACACTTGCAACAACATCTTCAAATGTTGTTCATGCTCCTCCTTTGTCTTAGAGTAGATAAGAATTTCATTCATGAAGACAATAGCAAATTTGTCTAGGTAATCTTTGAGCGTTCCATTCATTAGGCACATAAAAGTAGCTAGTGCATTTGTTACTTCAAAAGGCACCATCACAAATTCATAATATGATTATACCTCGTCTTGAAGGTAGTCTTGCTAGTATCTTCTTTGATTCTCACTTGATGGTAACCTGACCTCAAGTTAATCTTTGGAAATAACCTTGCTCCTTTAAGGTAGTAAAAAAGACCATCTATCATGACAAAGGGTACTTGCTTCATATGGTAACCTTGTTCAATTGTTTGAAATCAATACATAACCTTAGAGTTCCATCCTTTTTCTTCACAAAAAACACCGAGGCACCTAAAGCTGAAACACTGGGGTGTATTTAACAGTGTGGAAAAAGTCGGGATTAAATCCCGATTTTTTGATTTTTTTGGCTGGCCGATTAAATCGGCCGACTTTTTCCCGATTTTTTCCCAGTCGAAAAAGTTGGGATTAAATCAAAAAAGTCGGGATTAAATTGGGACTTTTCTAAAAAATCGTGGTATTTTTTTAATGATTTTTTTTTTTGGTTTGAAAAAATCGGGATTTTATTGAAAAAATCCGGATTTTTTAAAAAATGAATATTATATATATATATATAAATATATATATATATATATATATATATATTATTTTTTTTTTTTTTTTTTTTTTTTTGTTAATTTTGCCGACTTTTTGCCGACTTTTTCGAAAAACTCCCAACTTTAACGACTTTTTCAACTTTTGGACCCTTGCCGATTTAATCCCGACTTCGACTTTTTCCACATTGGTATTTAACCCTTCTTTAACAATTCTTCTTGTTGCATCTGCAACTCTTTTAGCTCTAGTTTACTTATTTGGTAGCAAGTCTTTGATATTGAACTTGCTCTCATCAAGTCAATAGAGAAGTCAATGTCTCTTTTTGGTGGCAATCTTGGCAATTTCTCAAACACGTTTTCATATTCCTTCAAGTCAAGATAATCTTCAAGATTTGGCTCCTTATCCTTGGTTGGCTTTTCCATATGGGTTGCATATATTTGGAAACCCTTTCTCGAACTTGTTTTTAGATGCAATGCTGAAATATCCCAAATGGATATAGGTCTTTGAATACCCTCAGTTGTCATTAAATTTCCTTCATCAAAGTATGTGAATGCCTCAAAGTAACAATATAGGACAACCTGATACTTGTCCAACCAATCCATACCGTCAAGCAATTGTATGACCTAAAGTGGTATGATGTTAAATATGTCTTAGTGTTGACTCCATTCTTGTTCACTAAGTAATCCTTGACAAGCTCTTTGATTCTTGCCTTGGTTCTAGTGGCTAGCTAGAGCAACCAAGACTTATCATGCTTGCATTGTTTCAATTTATATCTCTCAACTAGATTAGGATCTATATAGCTATGACTAGCTCCAAAATCAATCAAAATGCTTTGATTATGAATCTTACCTTTCACCTTGATCATATGGGATTGGTGATGTGCTTGTTTGTTGTATAAGGCTGCATAAATCCATGGCATGCTTCCATCCATGTCTTCCACCGTGTATGCCTCTTGGATGTTATGCATAGGCCTCATTCTATTGCCCTTGTGAGGACAGTCTTGTACATATGATCTCCCTCACATCACCAACATTTTATGGGCTGCCGTCTTGGCCTTTACCTAATGAATCTTTCATCTTGGGTTCATTTTGTGTTGGTTGCACCTGTTGATAAGCAGCAAGCTCAAGAGCTATTCTTGAAGAAGGTTGGCTTGAATCCTTTCCTCCTTTGTTCTATGTTTCCTTCCTTTTGTCATCCCAATCTTTTTGAAAAGCTTGCTTTTCCCTGTTTTGCTCATTTAAATATTCTGCCCTCGTTATGGTTTCTGTCAGAGTCCTTGGCACATCAAATTGGAACCTTTGAATTTTCACCTTTTCATCCTTGATGAAATCCACATGCTTGAAGAGTTCTAAAACTTCTACTTATACTCTTCCATTGTCATGCTTCCAAGCTTGGGTTTGAAGAACTCTTGCATCTTTTTGTCATAATAATGTTTTGACAAGTATTGTTTTTGAAAGTGCTTATTGAAATGATTCTAAGAAATTCTCTTCTCTTCAATATGCTTGACTTCTTCAGCTGGTCCCACCATAGGGAAGCTTTTCCTTGCAGATGATAAATAATAGTTCTTGTTTCAATATTTGATGAATAAACGTGAAGTTGGGAATACTTTTTCATACCTAACAACCATTCTTTGACATCTTAACCCTTCGTATGCTCTCCATCTAACTATGTGGCTTGAGTTTTTTGAGCTCTCCTTGCGAAAAATCCAACTCAATGCTCCTTTTATGTCTTACAAGAGAAACTTGGATTGTTCTCAGATCATGAGAACAAATGAGCTCTTATGGCTGTATGCCTCAATGTATGATAATGTCTACTAGCACTTCTTGAATGCTTGGACCCTCTATGTTCAACTCTTCTTTCATGAGATTTGTGATCTGTTGCTTGTCTTGCACTCACTTCATGTCTTGTATTGGACTCCTTGTGATTTTATCTCTACAAATTGTTCAGTCTCTATAACAACTGAGTGTTAATTCTTATCAAATTTTTACTATCCACTCCATATCTTTGCACTCCCTCATGTAAGCTTTTTATTGTCTTGACCAACTCCATAGGTTCTATCCTACTTACATGTCCATTGTGCTCTGTTTCTGCATTTTGTGGGCTGAAATTTTGACCTCTTATTTCATCTCCATGGTTGCAAGAACCCTGTGCATCACCTATCTTTCCAGTCCCCATTTTTGAACCAAAAGTTTTGTTCACGTGCCTTTAATTTTGCAAAATGTGCATGCAACAATTACTGCATGTTGAAAAATATTTCATTAATTAGGGTATAGGTCATTCTTTGTCTTAATTCATGAAGAATATGGGTGCACTAAATCAAAATTGGAGTCTTTAGACATAATCTCTTCTGAATCAACTTTCCAACAACTGTACCCATGATTCATTCTAAGTTGTAAAATAAAAGTCATAGCTTCTTGAAATCAACAATTCACCCTTTTTTCTTGTTTAGTTGGTACCATAATTTTTGGAGGCTAACTTATGCCACTTGTATTGGGCATAGATAGTGCCCAGGATTGTGAGTACATACCAACTTCCCAATTGGTGATCTTATGCACTAGTCAAATTCAACACAATTCTTGAATTGTCAACTTTGCTCTTCTTACATTTTCTTTTCTAGACATGGAAATTTTTAGCAAAACCTGTTATTTTCCAAATGGAGCAAAATTGAGAAAACTTCACTAAGACAAAGTAATCTGGATTTGATCTTTAAACCCCCCAAAAGCCAGCTCAAAATGGTGGTTTTTCCCTATTTTGGCTCCCCTATCTAAACCCTTGGGAATTTTATCAAAATCCAACTGGGTATTTTTATGTCTACCTTTGGGATTTATTGTAAAAATTTCATCAATAATAGGGCTTCTATGAAATAGTAGTGTGCTCGATCGTTCAAAAAATACTATTTTCATTTTTTGGAGCTTTGGAGTAGAATTGGCTAATGACTCTCACTAACACTTACGTAGGATTTGACTTTACGTACTTCATAATAAACCTCAAAATTTCACCTGACTTGGAGTTAATCTTCTGTTGTTATGGCCAAACAAGTTTTTGGTTCTAGAGGTCATACTTTTTTTTAAATGATTTTTTATTTTTTATAAAAATCATTTGTTAATGTGCCAATTTGGCTATGTGGCATGGCACATGGTTGATGTGGCATTGATGTCCATTTTTCAGGCCTTGGTTTAGCCATGTCATCAACCTATCGATGAACTAAAGAAAACTCATCAATGATTGTTTGTTTTCTTCATCAACAATGACATACTCCTTCATTGGCAATCAATGAGAAACTCCATCAACAGTTGGCGAAAACCTTCAACAGTGGTCGACAAAAAACTTTCATTGAGGGTTGTTCGAAAGTCTCCATTAGCGATTCACCTGAAAGTTTCCATCGGTGATTGGCCAAATTCTTCTATTGACGATCTCAAAATTTCTTTACCTCTGCTGACCTACAAAATGCACCTCTACAAACTCTAAAATGAATTGATCTTATTCGTGGTTTCTAAATTTTTTCTTCAAAAACCACTTTTTGGTTGATTCCCTGATACTTCATCGACACTTTTTGGAAAACTTGTTGAAACTCCTTTCAGTCAATTTGTTGAAACTCCAGTGGTGCTTTCCGGAAACCTCGTCAAAAAGTTCTTTTGGCGGTTTCATTGAAATTCCATGGACACTATTTTTAGAAACTCACTGAAAAAGGTCTTTTGATGGTTTCGTTGAATCTCCTCCATCGGTGCTTTTTAGAAAACTTGTTGAAAAGGGTGTTTTGGAGGTTACATTGAAACTCCATTGGCACTTTTTCAAAATTCACTGAAATGGGTCTTTCGATGGTTTCCAAAAAAAAAAAAATACTTTGGTGGTCTACAAAAAGCATGTTCATTGGACGTTCCTGATTAATCTGACAACCAGTTTCTAACTTAAATTCATTCGGGCCATTGAATCTGTTAACTTGGCCTTGTAGTGAACTTGTTGAAGCTCTTTCTTGCCAACTTTGAAAAAATAAATTCTTTTGGCCAACATTGAAAACTGAGGAGTTTGTTCCAAAGCCGCAATGAATCTGGACTGTTGATTTCAAAATCAATTTGATCTGAATCGCCAGATTTGCTAAACTTTCTAGTTGCCATGGAATTACGAAATTCAACCTTGCAAGCCAAATTCAGCTCTACAAGTTGCAGACTGACAATCTTTTTGATGACTCTGAGGACAAATTTGTTGTGAATCTTCTCAGAAAACTTGGAATTCCACTCAGTTTATACACTGTCCCCCAATTTGATTCAGAGCAAAACTCTATAGCAGCGAATTTCCTCAATTCGCATCAGTCTCTGGCTGATACTGGTATAGTGTTGAAAGTAAAGCTTTGACACCACTCTGTAATGTACCCAGACCCCATGCTGGGGTCATGTTACAACCAATTCGATGCTGATACCAACTAAAATGTGGAAATTTACCCAATACCTGGTAAAAACACACTGATGCAACTCCTACAACAATTCTAACCACCCAACTCTATTCCTCATCAGTGTGTACAACATAAGGGGTGAGATTTCTTTTGCACTGAAGTCCTTCAGACAATCTCCATCTCCTCTAGGGCTCAAGCACAAAATTGGCCAGAAATTTCTCAGCTGGGGCTCTTGAAAATCCATCTGCTACAGAAGTGCCCACAATAGCCTTTTCACAGGTTCCAGGGTGATTTGTTCAACAAGAACTCCTGACAGGCGTGCCAACTAGCCTCTCAACATAATTACTAGCTTCAACAGGCTGTCCTTGGTATAAAATAATGGCTTCCTGATTTTCCCTAGCACTAAATTTTTCTTTTCTTCCTTTCTTGTTTCTTGCCTTAACTGTCCACACATTTTACTTGAATTTTCTTTCGTTCTCTCCCATGCTTGGTTGACTCTCATTCTTCCCAAAAGACGACTGTACTCAGCTGATGTTGTCATGACCAAGTGAGCTCACACCCTTCCATAACTAGCTGAGCTGACTCTTTTACCAACCTCACACATGCATTCAATGATTGGGGTTTGACAAGTCAAAGGAGAATTATATGGCAAGGATAATTGCTTAGGAAAATGACATGGGATTATAGGGACGTGGATTTCCCCTTGGACCCCATTTTAGCCCCCCTTTCTCATGAAATCATAGACCCTATAACTCTATTCATGTCTGTCTTGCGTGGGTGATGCATTTCATTTTATTATTTTCAATATACAATGTTTACATATATCGCTTGGCTCTTGGCCATTCATAATTTTACAATCATACATCACTGATTCGGTTATCATAAACTAGGGTATTACAGGTGAGGTTCTTTCCTGGAATCTACCTTCTTTTGTTTTTTTCTCAAGGATTTGTAAGTTCTAGTGAACCCCTATGCTCCAAGGAATTTAGATTTGTGAGTGCTACAGATCTGGAAGGTATGCTTGCTCTGTTTCTCTTAGTGACTTTAGAATGTGCACATCTTAGTTGTTGCCCAAGAAAGGGCTGTGGAGGTCACCATTTATAACATAGATGATATTACCCTTTTTTCACCTGAGCTCTTCCTGATTCATCATATATATGCATTAAGAAGCTAGGCAGAGCTTTATAATTTATTATTATATTTTATTTGCTGTGACTACCTTTGTCAAGCAGAACATAGAGAGAAGCATATATTGCTGTAGCCTTCACCACACCAATGGTTGACAGTTTGTTATTGGCTGTACCATTGCATAGTTCTGTTGTAATTTCAGTTTTGGCTGGCTGCATTTGTTATTGCATACAACTGAAAGTTGTACTTCTAATACTGAAATATTTTGCCACATTGTGGCGCTTCAGATGTGGCCGATAATGTCAAATGCAGTCAAATGGGTTCTGTGTCAATAATGTTACATGCATCCTCAACTGTGCACTACATATGTGCATGATATAGATCACCGTTCTGCATTGGAGAGCCCAGGGTTTTGGCGTTGTTTTCTAGCAGTGCAGAATAGGGTCAGAGTACATTGCTAGCAGTGAGATACACATATTTGAACATTATCCCTGTTCTTCATAGTAGATCTTGCATGAGCACACCTTCAATTCAACCTTGGATATATTTAGCAGTATGAGGGATAGGAAAAAAACATGTGCAAATATGTCTTAAATGTCCAAAGCTGAGATGTATGATGTATCTATGATAGTTTATTATTTTAAATTTTTTAAATGATGCTAGTACGTAACAGAAACTAGGAAATTTGAAGAAGAAATATCCACTGAAGCAACAAAGAAATATAGAATGCAGAGGAACTGAAACATAGGTTGAAAAATGTGCTTAGCTAGAATTCTTAGTCTGAACTGGAGAAGGATAAGATTAAATTAGGAGAATTTGGATATTGGAAAGAAAGATGCTATATGCTGAAAAGAATTTGGATATTGGAAAGAAAGATGCTATGCTGAAAACTTCAATGCAAATGTACACAGGAATTTTAAGGAAAAACAGAAAGGATGCTGTCTTGAAATATACAGGAGAATGTTGTTAGGCAATGCACTATAATTATCAAGGAATGTGCTCATGAAATTGGTCTTATCCATATGATTGCGATGGCGTTTACTCTAATTAAGGGTCTTAATGAGTTAAATATTGCAATCTTTTTTCCTATTCTATTTTGTTCAAACCAGTGAATTATCTAATGGGGGTTCTCTCTAGTTGCAACTGTAAATGCACTTCCTGAGCATTACAGGCCATTAATGACTGATCCAAGGTCATATATCGTTGACTTCTACCCCATTGATTTTATACTTCAATGTTACATAAATGTAAGCATTTTCTTTCTAAAAGTATCACGCACATCTTACATTAAAGGAGAGACATTTGGTTCCAGTGATGGACCAAATGGATACTTGTGTCCCTGTGAAGGGGATGCTTGCCCACATGTTTTCACTTTACCCATTAAGGAAAGCATCATAAACAATCAAGTTCCATAAGTAGTTTATGAGTGACCCTCCATGGATAAACATTTTCCGAGGCCACTCGACAGGATCATCACACCAAAGGAAGATTGTATGTGTGAAGGATATGAAGACACAAACTTTATGACGTGAAGAAATTAGTTAGAGGCACCAGAATCAAGATAGGCCACATGTTCATGGATCTATCTCAGATCCTCATCTTGGGGTGACAACAAATCATAGTCCTAATAGTTTGCAGTTTAAGGAACAAAATTCAGGGGCAACTATACACCTGGCAGCATTCGATACCATATATTTCGTGGTCATGGTGATATTGCGAAAGTGTCCAAATTGGAACCTGTGAGAGCTATACACTATAAATGGGTATTAGAGCCTCAATGAGTGTCTTACCTACCGATAATAAGTTATGAAATGCAAACTGCAATCATTCAAGTAAATTTTGAATAGTAAACTTTATTACTATAGAGGAAACTCCTCATTCAAGTGCAAGTTATCAATAATAGTGACGTGGAATACTTGCCTGCAAAAGTTTTTCTGAATATATTTATCAAGTTCCTAAAATCCAATGTTACATAGAAATAATAATCATAGGGCCAAACATCACCTGGAAAAGGAAGAGAGTTAATTTCCTATTTTGTTATTCATGTGGACACCAAGTAAAATTATTTTGGTTATTTCATCCATGAAATCAGTAGTAATCTCGCGGGAAATTGGAAGATTGAATCTATGCAAGAGGATGAGAGCTACACTAGAAAAGAAATGGGTGCATAATTGTAGTAGTGTAAAGAAACTTTATTCTGAAGGACAATTTGTGCCTACCAAGCTATAAGATTTCAGAGATTATGGGAGCAATAGAAAGAACCAGATGAGGATGTGTAGTGCCTGAAAAAGGAGAATGTAGTTAGAATAGTGCCTGCATGTTCTACCTAGAAAATTGACAATTTCTTAATGTAAAGATCAACCAGATATTTTTGCTTCTCTCCTTCGAAAATGGACTTCAGAATCCAAGACAAACTAATTCATGGGTATTAATTAGTTCAATAAATTTTCATCTAGAATTTCTGATGCCACAGCTTAGACAGCTTTTGGCTTGTAGACTGCTTGGTCAAAGTATGTTCTCCTCATGGAAGGAATGGTTGCTATTCATGGGCATTAATTAGTTTGATAATTTTTCTTCTAGGATATCTGAAGCCACAGCTTGTACAGCTTTTGGCTCGTGGACTGCTTGGTCAAAGTATGTTCTCCTCATGGAAGGAATGGGTGTGCTTACTTAATCTAAGGGTACTTTCCAGAGGTTACAGTTTATGATTATAGCAAAGCTGTAGCATCTCGAACAAATCCTTCTTCCAGGAGTCAAACGATTTAGAGAAGACATGACTAATTGATCAGAAAATCTCAGTCAAATGATTTTCTGAAGTGAAGCTGAAAAGATGTAAGATGAATAAAAGGAAGCTGAGAAAGAAATGAGAAAATAATCTGCAGATAAAGAGAGGGAACAAGAAGCTGCTATTTTGAAAGTAGTTACCCAATTGCAGGATGCTCTGCTGAGAATATTTGTGAAAGACAATGATTAGACAACAATATTTTTTTGCTAGAAATTGCTGGAAGTTAGTGTTGTGCACCTGAAAGTTCTTATTCTGGTGATAGTATCTGCAGAATAAAAGGAAACACAAAAAACTTGCAAAATGCAACAGGATGAGCTTTTATCACAGTTTGTAACAAGAAGCAAGGAGAATGAGGTGATCACTCAGGCATTATTTAGAAAACTTAAACAAAGACCAACATTTGTGGGATATTGCCAAGAGAAATTGTTAATATACTTTTGCGGAGCTGCAACCTAAGCTCAAGTTGGTGACTACAGATATGAAGTTACTGAGGCATATGAATGACGATCTAAGCACTCAAGTGGTGTCTTGGAACGGGCTGTTGGAGGAATGTAATGCTAGCTGATTTAGAGTGGAAGAAAAAGGAAGCTTCAATCTTCTTTAAATGTAGTAAATCAATCTGGAACTGGCACTATTCCTTGTCTTTCAAAATTCTGCACCTTCAATTCCATAAGCTCATATGCCATGAGATGTGATGTCAATGGCTGGTACGTCCCATCTTACTCACGTTGCTAGGACTTTCTTGCTGTATGGATCAAATGGGACAAGTGGTCTTACTTCTCCATCACATCAGTGGGTGGACAATGAGCATTTCAGTACTAGGACTATTGTCTGGATGAAAATGTAGAATTGTATAAAGGAAGCTTCCATCTTCTTCAAAAGTAGCAAGTCACTCTGGAACTGGCACTACATATGCCATGAGATGTGATGTCAATGGCTGGTACGTCCCATCATACTCACGTTACTAGGACTTTCTTGCTGTATGGATCAAATGGGACAAGTGGTCTTACTTCTCCATCACATCAGTGGGTGGACAATGAGCATTTCAGTACTAGGACTATTGTCTGGATGAAAATGTAGAATTGTATAAAGGAAGCTTCCATCTTCTTCAAAAGTAGCAAGTTACTCTGGAACTGGCACTACTCCTTGTCTTTTATGAAATTCTATGCCTTCAACTTCAGCAGCTCATACACGTTGAGATTTGATGCTATTGGCTGGTACTTGCCAACATACTCACAGTGCTATGACTCATGCTGTATCGATCAGATAGGACAAGCAGACTTGCTTCTCCATAACATCAGCTGGTGGACATTGAGCTGTATGCTATTAGGACTGTTCTCTGGATGAAAATGTAGAATTGTATTATCTCGTAGAATTGTAGAATTGTATTTTCTTGTAAAGGAAATATCTTGGACACTGTAAATTGTGGTTCTGAAGGGCACAGATTGGGATTCTCATTAGGGCTTTCTTTCAACAGTGTAGGTTCCTCAGTGCAGAGGTGTACCATGTTTTGTTGCCTAAGATGATAAGATGGTTGTTTTTTGGACTATGGATACCCTAAAATGGGTGTGAACTCTTTTGGAACACCCTCATCCTATTACTGATGTTAGGTCTCAGTCCAAATCCCAATCCTTTGGCTTTCTATCCAAGCAAATGGTAAACTGCTCTGTCCCTGTGATGATAATAGTGCAATCCATTATTGGAGTATTAACCATGGTAGCTTCAAAACAGTTTTTAAGAATGATATGGAACAGCTGAGATTCCAACCTCAAATTTTGCAGTTAGTTTCTGCTATAGCAGAGAATGTAGCTGCCATATTAGATGTCGAGTCATGATTTCATATATCCTATCTAGATATATGATGAATCATATACTGATTCATTTGTTGTGCTGGAATGCAACTGGGGAATATGTTGCATCTGTAAATGGGCATTCTTTGACAATTTCACTAATGGCATCTGGGAAGATGCATTTAGGGAGTAGCTGCACTGGTAGCTTGTTATCTAGGTATGATGATTCATATACCAATTCATTTGTTGTGCTGGAATGCAACTGGGGAATATGTTGTATCTGTAAATGGGCATTAACTGACAATTTCACCAATGGCATCTGGAGAAGGTGCATTGAGGGGAGTAGCTGCACTGGTAGCTTGTTTCGGACTGGTGTTTTCCATCCCAATTCTCCAATACTTCAATTATCAGTCTCCATCAGACATTTGAGTACTAAATATGGCAGAAACAAGATCATGTCACAGAAAACATATAATATTTGCACCTGTCTTATCTCAGTCACCTGCAACTGTGATGGTTGCTTCTGCTGGAGTCTATAGCTACAGATAAAGGCACGAAGCATTATAAGCAGGACCAGTTTGCTAATGCCATGAAATAGTTTTCTTGAGCCATGGTTCTTAGAATAATGTGTCAAATGACAGCAAATCTTCTGTAGAGGTCTTAACAAGCAAGGTGTTACCACCTGAAATGCAGGTTGATTTTGGGTGGTTTTAGGGGCCTCCTTTTAGCAGTACTGAGCCAGGAATTTGAAGCTGGCAAGCTTGATAGGAAAACCTAAACAGAGCAGGAGAGTTTTGTCTAGCATGGAGAGAATGAGAATTCTATCTGGTGAAGTGAAAGGCAGTGTAATTTATAGTCATAATATCCAAGAAGTGGAAATCAACCAGAGAAGCTCACGATTCACCCTTTGAGGCTTTACAGTTCAACGAAGAATGTGTTTTGTTTGCTTGGCAGAAATGGTTTTGGAAAAGGGGTATGGAACTGTCAACGCCCTGTGGTGAAGAACGTGTGTATCATCCAACAGAACCAAAGGCAATGCATCAAAAATGTGTTATCAGTTCTTCCTCCAGTCATGTTTTAAGTCTTCAATGTTTAAAAGGACCACGCTTTGGAAACTATCTCGAGCTTAAGCTGAAACCTGTTAATGTGAGTATGATAGGATTGGATAACTTGTGCAATAATCTACAAGATATGTTGTTTAAGTTTTCGTGTCGTTGTAGAGGAATCTTTGATTATTGGAACATCAGAGGTTGGCCCCTCCATCCTAGCATCGGAAAATTAATTAAACACGTGAAATGATTCTTGTTGCTAAAGGGGAATAGACTAGCCAACTGGAATATGCACAAAGTCTAATTTCGAACAGTCTCTGCATGGATGGAGTTTTAGTGAGCAATTAACAGAGTGGTCAGTCCATATCGATGGCATTCTATAGAGTGGTTTGTTCTCATCATTTCTCCGTGCGGCATTTCAAAGGGACAGTATTTACAGCCTTAGTTATCAGCTTCCTTTTCAAGAAAGGACATCCCTTGAGAAAGAACAGAGAGAAGGTTTGTATTGCCAAATGACAATAACAAATAAATATCACTGCCTTGCAGGCGTGTTTGGCATTCACAACTTGATTGCATTTACATGACAGAGGGTGCGCTGATGGCATTAGTTAAACATTTTAGAGACGTGGTTTCAGCTGTTAATAGTGGCAGCTAGTGGTCACTAGTTCATTCTTCTCAGATCTGCTTTCTGTGGAGCCAAATCAACACTTCTAATACCTCTTTATTTTATAGAGAACAATAGTCAGGAAAGTGGTTTTGTAATAAGGAAGGATTCAGGGGAGTTTTCATTTTCAGATTCAACATCCGAGGCACCCTTTTTTTTGGGTATATTAAGTGAATGCACTAGTTAACTTATCTCGTCTTTTATTCCAGATTTAAAAAGAGCATTCCCAGTGGCTTGAAAGGCATGATCAAAGATAACAGCTTTGGGTTTGAAGAGCACTCTTTCACTAGATGGTTACCTTTATCATATTGACGCCCTCTTACATGGTCAAAGTTCTCAATCTGGGTAAAATGAGGAGTGTCTACCCAAAGGGTATTCAATGATTATGAAAGGGACAGAAGGACATAGTCATGGACAAAATGCATACCAGAAGAAAGGAATGACCTTGACCTAAGGAAGACCTTTGTTGCGTAAGACATGTGGAACATGAAGATAGGGAATGCTCTCACAGAAGCCTCTAAATCAATCTCTTTTCAAGGCATAAATAGTACCAAGGAATGCTTTCCTACACAGGAGAAATTGAAAAATGGTGCCAAGGCAAAGAGGTCTCTGAAGGAGCATCATTGATGTGAGAATGGCACACGGCAGCCAAACACCTTGTAAACCCTATTATGTGCATTCTTCACCCTCACTGGAAAAGTCCTCAAGGAGGATGGAAGACATTGCACAACAAACCTTACAGATTGTCAAGGAAGGTCCTATTGGGGCTCCTTACGAGCTTTTTAAAAGTATTTTATCATTATTCATTGGATAAAAAAGTTGATCTATATCCCCTTAAAATAATTTTATTGTTTAGAAATTGAGCTTAAAACTTTAAAAACGGATGACCTCTTTATATTGTTAGAGCATTGTTGGATATATGGTAGATTCCTTCTAATTCTAGTTGAAAAGAGCATCATTATATATATATGGCAGATTCAAAGTATAGATGAAAATCTCTTAGGAGGAAGAAGTCAAGGGGCAAATATATGTGGGGTTTTTGTATCTATTCTCAAGGTAGTCATTGTGTTTGTAACTGTGTTTGTAATGGGGAACAATTTCTATTAAAATAATCTGTATTAGAGGGAAGAAACAATTAGGGTAGAGGTAGTAAACTCTTTCATGTAGCTTTGAATGTTACATAATTTTTCATTGCTCTGAGAACCGTTTTGAATGTTACGTAATTTTCATTGTGCTGAGGTGCTGCCCAACCTAGTGTGGAAGAGATGTTGTAATGTCCTATTATACTTTGTTTATTAAATTTGGTTTTGTGAATGGTATTCTTATGGAAAAAGATATATATGAACCCCAAATCTACCAAAGCGTTGAGAGAGATCAAATCTCTTAAGGTGGAAACCTTTTTTTTGGAGTGAAAAGAGATTTGAGTTCTTTTGGCTTGATAGATTCGGAGTTAATATGATCTAGGTTAGTTGTATTTGAAGATGTGATATGTTGTTTTACTTCGCCCTTTTTACTTGTAATGGCTGTTCTTTTATTGTTTATGGTTTCATGTTTTCTTGGCTATAAATTTGTTGCTATAATAGGCATCTTCATAAAGACTATTACATATGGTTTGATTATGAGTTTTCTCTATGGTATTTATACTCTCTTTGGTTTTATATTTGGACTTTACCCATTGGATTGTTTATAGTTTGATGTTTTCTTCGCTATAAATTTGTTGCTAAAGGGGCACTTTCATAAAGATTATTACACATGGTTTGATTATGAGTTTCTTCCATGGTATTTATACTCTCTTTGTTTATATATTTGGACTTTACCCATTGGATAGGCACTAGTCTTTATTCACCATCTTAATTTTTTCTTGAGTTCATTTTACATTTTATTTAGGGATACCCCTTTGTGTTGACGTGAGAGGATGATATGTGATGCCAACGAGGGTAGCAACCTTTTTGAGTTCTTCGAGGGTGGCATTTGTGTTTCAAAATTTTATTGCATGGTTACCTCACAAGCTATCAAAAGAAAATCTCAGAGAGCAAGACTTCACCATTACAAGAAATATTCATTATGAGCTCAACATGTCACATGCAGGAATTGACCTTGGGTGGGAAGGATAACTATACTTCTTATGGATATGATTCTGACCCCACCAAATCTATTCAGAGTTTATTCTTAAGCACCCCACCACTCCGTGCCTCAATCACGTTTAGAAAGGAGTAAAAGTAATAAAAGAAGGTTCTTAGGACTAGTCCTCGTCCGTAACATATAATAAATCATCCATCGAGTCGCCTATTGACATAGCGAGTTCTTGAACCCAGAGGTCGACAATTAATTACAGTTCAGAGAAGGTTGAATGCAGACAATTTAAACCAAGCAGGTATTGAACCTGGGTGGGGATTCCCCAGACTTGTGACCTAACCCAATTGACTTTTTGTAATTTAAAAAAAATTGATAATTGATTTTTAATGTAAAAAAAATTAAAATGAAAAAAATTAAATTATTTTTAATTAAAAATTGACATTTTTAATTAATTAATTTTAATAATAGTGTTTTTTCTTCTTTCTTTCTCAGGGATGTTTTTTTTTTTTTTTTTTTTTTGCTAAGGCAAGAGCGGATCCTTCTTATTCAATTAAAAAGAGAAATAGTGTACAATCAGCAACCTCGGCGGTGGTGCACACCAAAAAGACAAGCCCACCCCAATCCGCGGTCGCTATACGACAAAATGAACCTAGGGACGCAGTCAAAACAAACCAGCAGTCCAAAATTGACTATTGGATCTTAAGCTAAAAATCTAGCGGATGAAAAACATGTCGGTGGGTAACATGCTCACCTTTTAACCAACACATCGGACTCGATGCATCCTGTAAACCATAATCTATAATCATATTAGGTCCACTTTTGGCATAACAGGCGATCACTTTCACTGCCTGAAATCCACCATTTGCGTGTGATTCTCATGAGGTCATGCAAACAGCTCGAAACATAACCTTTGTATCAGTCCCACCAACATGCACGTTCAATCATGGGTGTTGAATGCCCTCGCTTGATTCAATGGTTTGGGATCATATCGCGTAGACTAAAAGCTTCGATAGTTAGCACGCGATGGGGGCGGTATTTCCTCCCCACCCAAAGCCACATGTCGCATGGTGAGTGGAATTGCTCCCGATTGTGAAAAACCGCTTTCGGCCTAAAGAGCTTGTGATAAACTTGAAACCGCCCAGAGGGTAGTAAAGCGATCACCGGAAAACAAACGGGGGTTTTGCGCCTGTCGAGAAAGTCTGGATTCCTGTGCAGGGGCCAAAGGAAGATGAAGATCCCTTCTTTTGGCCATCCCATTGAGATTGCTGGTTTTTTGTTACCTGGGTTACGGAGATCGACATAGACCTGCATTCTAAAAGGGATCTCACATATGTCGTAACATTTCATAATGAATCCAGATCAACAAGACCCCTTCCGTGTGGCTTTGCTTCGGAAATTCTGTCACTTGATTTTTCTGATGCTGTTGTCAGTCACTGATGGCCCTGGATGAGCATCCCTTCTTCAACCTGTCATCTGTAATCTCCGCTCACCAACAACATAAGTTGGTTTGCTTGTTTCGTACTCCCTCATTTGCAAGCCAGTGCGCAACTTTGTTGGCTTCCCCGCGAACATGCACCAACCTAAGAGTTCTCAGCATTCGTAGGTGCACTTGGATTCTTTGATAGACTTGCAGAAGCTGCCAGTGTTTTGAGATTTTCTCAGGAGTAGCGCTAGCATTTATCCTTTTCACTGAGTTGATGACTAACTTCGAGTCAGCTTCAATGATGACATTGTGAATGTTGTGCTTGAGCAGTATTTCCAGGTACGATTCTATCGCCATGAGCTCAGCCATATTGTTGGTTGCTTCTCCTAGATAGCCGTGGAAGATGATTTGTATGTTTCCTTTTTCATCTCTCAAGACCCCTCCATAACCAGCGTCTCCCGTATTCCCTTTTGAAGCCCCGTTTATGTTGAATTTTAAAAACTCATGAGAAGGTGGTTGCCAAGAAGACTTCTCTGTTGAGGTCTTCTTGTTAATCTGCATAGAACCCTGAGGGGGATGAACCTTGAGCTCTAACTTCTCCAAAATTCTGGCCTCTCTTTGATCGATGAGTTTGCTAGTGGCTGCACCTCCCATGATATGAACAATGTCTTTAAGTTGTTTAAAGATCAGCTTTAGGACGCTGCTCATCGGACTCGTTTTCTCCTTGAAAATCCTGATGTTGCGCTCCTTCCAGACATTCTAGATTATGAATCCCGGCGTCAGCGTCCAGCTGGAGTTAATGATCTCATTGTCTGGAATTTTTTTCCGCCAGTTCTTCAAAATAGTAGTGATATCATTAACATCTTCTGTCTGTTTGCTCAAAGACTTCTCCAACCCAATTCCATAGTATTGTGGTGAAAGTGCATCTATTCAGTAGATGATTTGTAGTTTCTTCTTGTTGTTTGCATAAATGACATCTTGAGGGGCCAACAAAGCCTCTCTTTCTTAGGTTATACCATGTTAGGATCTTGCCTTGTCAAACTAGCCACTTGAACAGTTTTACTTTCATCCAATGAGGATTTTCCCAGATTTCTTTCCACGTCTTATCAGTGTTTGGAAGGTTTAGCCCTGCATTTGGCTTCCTTAAGGTTAAAGAGACCTGTGTTGTTCTTTCCCCATCTTAGTTGATCGTTCAAGTTTGAGTGCAAGATTTGTCTCTTGTCTAAAAGACCTTGAAGGGTTGTAACTTGAGTATGCAACATGCCCATTCCACTGTAATCTAGAAGTTTCCAAGTTCTCCATTTCTTATCATTCCTTGCTTGGTCCCAGTGGTCACTTACCCACCTTAGTCCTTTGTTGATGGTATCGGTGTGAATGTCTGCTAATTCTTCACTATGGAGATTGTCCTCTCGCTGCCAATTGTCCTCCCAGAACCAAGCCAGCTTCCCATTTTTGATCTTCCAGAAACTATGGTTTTGGATTAAGGCCCTGTTCTCCCATGCCCTATTCCAAATAGCAAAACCTTTTACTTGTCCTGTCATTCTGATTAAATTTTCCTCCTGCCATTTGTTAGCATATTTGTGCTTCCAGAGTTTTGCCCAAGGGCCCCAAATTTCTTTCAGCCATCTCCACCAGATTTTGGCACCAAGAACTCTATTTAGAATTCCTGGGTCATGAGGACCCAAGTGTCCATTGGACGTAGGTTTGCATACTCTATCCCATGCCACAAGGGTCCATTTCTTTTTTTCTTCACCTTTGCCCCAGAGAAAGTCTCTCTGAATGGTTCTTATATTGGTCATTACACTGGGTGGTGCTGGGATGGCAGATAACATATAGATAGGGATACTTTGTAGGACAACATTAGTGAGAACTAGTCTCCCTGCTAGATTTAGTGCTTTGTTTGTCCATTTGCTGATCTTATCTTTTAGCTTATTAAGAACAGGGTCCTAGATATCCTTGTGAAGCGGTTTGTTAGTGAGAAGAACTCCCAGGTACTTCACAGGCAGTGTCTCCCTTTGAAAGCCCAAAATTCTAGAAAGATTTCTTTGAATTGAAATATCTGTATTGAAAAAGATCTTTGATTTAGTGAGACTTACCTCAGTGCTTGCTGCCCTAGCAAACTCACTCAGAATCTGTTTGAATGCTTTGGCTTCCTTAACAATAGGTGCACCTTGAAGCATAGTGTCACCCACAAATTGCTGATGTGTCACCGTGTCCCCACCATGAGCGAGTTCAGACCTTGAATTCTCCCTTCCTCCTTAGTAGCACCGATAGCTCTTCCCAACCCTTCCATCATTAGAATGAAGAGAAAACGAGGAAGAGGATCTCCTTGCTTGAGACCTCTAGAAGGCTTGAAGGTTTTGGGAGGAGTGCCATTGAGAAGAATTGAACAGCTCGCTGTGGTAACTAGCGCCATAACCCATTTAATCCAATTGTGATCAAAGCCATAGGCTTTCAAAATTGCTCTTATGTATGACCAGCTAAGTTTGTCATAGGCCTTCGCTATTTCCAGCTGCATTATCATATTCCTGCCTGTTTGTTGGTAATAAGGAATGAACCGTTTCATGTGTTTCAATTATATTATCTAGAATTTGTCTTCCTTCCACATACCCTGTTTGTTCCTCTAACACTAGGGTTGGGAGGAGAGGTTTGAGACGGTTGGCAATGACTTTGGATATAATTTTGTAGATCACATTGCATAACGCTATAGGTCGAAATCTGTCTGGAGAGGTGGCCTTCTCTTGTTTGGGGATTAGGTTATGAAAGATTCATTGAGCGCCTTTAAGGCTTTCTTAAATCTTCGAGAGTCTTCCACTACCTCCAGGATGTCTTGTTTCACTATCCTCCAACAAGCTTTGAGAAAGTCTACATTAAAGCCATCCGGGCCTGGTGCTTTCCCATTTTGCATCTCTTTCACGGCTTCCTCAATTTCTTCCTTTGTTACTAGTCTATTGAGATTGAAATTATCTTCTCTGGTGACCAATTTAGGGATGTATTGAGTGAATTTTTCCGTAAACTGGTATCTATCTTCCAAGGTTTTCTCAGCGATTTTATGAAAATGTTGGAGTAGAACCTTCTCGATTTCTTCATGAGTGTTTCTCTCTATACCATGCTGATTTGTAAGTTTCACAATTCTATTGTTGTTTCGGTGGGCTATGATGGATCTATGAAAGAATTTGGTGTTTCTCTCCCTTTCTTTAATCCATTGTACTCTGGATTTCTGTCTCCAGAGTATTTCCTCTTGAAGGCATCTGTTGTCCCACTCTCGCTGGAATGGCTTTGCCATCTCTTTCCTTTCATTTGTGTAGCCTTCTATGATAAGAATCTGGTTTATTTCCTTAAGTTTCTTTTCCACCTCTTCTTTAGCTTTGAAGATGTTATCAAATTCCTTTTTGTTCCACTCTTTGAGTTTGCCTTTAATGTGTTTGAACCTGTAGTGAAGTAGGGACATCTTTGTACCTTGAAAGTGAAGATCTTCTTTCCACCATTGTTCAATATTTGTGAGGAAATCTGAATGTGTGAGCCAAGCATTCTCAAACTTGAAGGGGGTCTTCCTTGGTTTGCCAAAAAGGGAAGCTTCCAATTGGATAGGTCAGTGATTTGAACCCCCAAAAGGTAGTATGAGTGCTGTAATGCTGCTTCCTCTGAGAAGAAGTTCCTTTGAAACCATAAATATGTCCAATTTTGAGGCCACTTGGGTAGGACCTCCTCTTTTGTTATTCCAAGTGAACATTCCATTGCTTGTTTCCATATCAACCAATTTCATATTGGTGATGAAGTTCTGGAAGGCAATTGAGTCTCTCCCAAGTATTCTACTTCCTCCTTTCTTCTCCATGAGTGATTTTGTTATTGTAAAATCTCCTCCAAGAATCCATGGTAGAGCTGGGTATCTCTTTTTCATATCCTTCAGTGTTGTGAGGAGTCGAAGTTTGTCCTCCATTGGTTGTGGACCATAGACATTGGTGATCATGTAACATTGCCTGTTACCCACCGGTTGGAAAATCAGAGAAAGGTGATGTTTGGATGCCTCCGCATCAATCACACCAAATTTCTGTGGGTCCCAGAGAGTGAGAATACCACCAGCGGATTTATTTGCCTTAACTTCAAGGTATTCATATCTATTTACCCATTTGCTATGTTTTTCGCGGATTCTCTCCACTGAGCAATTGTTCCCTGAAACTATGTTAGGTTTTTCCTCTCTAATCCTTTTACCGAGATTTCTCTGTTTTCTTCTACTCCCTAGTCCTCTAATGTTCCAGGTTGTGATTTTCATTGAGGTGGGGTTATAAAGGAGTAACTAGAAAGGTCTTTCATCCTTCCTGAATCAATCATTCTCTCTGTCTTTTTTTCCCCTCCTTTTGCCTGGATTCTTTGTTAGTTTTCCTGTTATTAATCCTATTGAGGAAGTCCCTTTGTTTTGGTTGTCATGTCCTCTTTTGACTCCGACAGCTGTTTGATGTGCCTTTGTTAAGGAATATCTGTTGGACTTTGTCCACGCCCTCTCGAGGGATGGAGTTTATTCCCAAGTTGCCTCCTTGTTCTAGAAACTTTTCCAGTTCTAGGTTCTCCCTTTCCAGGATCTCCTGTAAATATTGATCCTCTATACCACTTTCACTTTGAGTCATTTCCTGGTCTTTTTCTACTTCCATGGTACTCAAAGGGTCCATTGTGTGTTCATTATGTTCCTGAATGTACTCCATGCTGGTCTCTTTTTCTTTCCCCCTTGCCGTCTGATTCTCTGTACTCTCTTTATCCCCTTCCTCAGCGTCTTTTTCTTCTAAGATCTCAAAATTGTTGTAACTTTTTGTTTTATCATTTACACTAGGGTTCTTTTGTGTCTTCCTTCCTCCTTTTCCTTTTCCTCCTACTTTGGTGAACCCTGATTGGTCTTTTTCTTTGTTGGTATTTAGATTTTCCTCCCTTCGATTGAGAGGATACTCTCTGGATAGATGTCCATGCTCATGACATTTGTGACATCTGAACGGGATATGTTCATAGTCAATTGCTTGAACCCATTCCTCATCATAGACTTCTAGAATGACCTCATCTGGAAGGGCTCCTGATAGGTCCATCTCCACACGTATTCGGGCATAGGATGTGTATTTTCCCCTTAGAGTTGCCTATGAAATTTTAAAGAAATGCCTTAATTTATTCCCTATAGCTTTTAAAGACTCTGGCATCTAGTAATCTAAAGGTAAGGAGTATAGTCGAATCCATACCGACACTGATGTGAAGGTTTCTCGTTCTGGTACAAAGTTCATCGTCCATGGTCTTATATAGAGTCCAACAGCTGCAAAGAAGTATGGTTTTCTTTCAAAGATTTTGTCTTTGTCTTCCATGTTCGTAAACACCACAGTGAAAAAACCTTTGGATCCAAGATGAATATTTAACTCCCCCTTTGGTTTCTAGTTGTATTTTATTCAGGTGTACAACACTTTCTCTGATGGCCAGATTTCCATAAATTTACATATGATGGCATAGTTAGCCATGTGATCCTTGTGCATTTGTAGCGCTGGATCGTTCAAAATAACTCGAGGTTTAGTTGTGGTCTTGGGTTTACAGGGCCCCATTTTATCTTTGTTCTCTGACCCTTGACCTCTGTCTTCCTCTTTCTCCCCCCGATAGTCTTCTTCATGGGCCCCTTGATCTGCATTGGTTTTGCTACCTTCCGCCTTTTGAGTTTCTGCCTTTTGTCTTGACCTCCAAGGGTTGTGGTGGTTTGTTCTTTTTCCCTCCTCTTCCTCTGTTTGCTACCATATAACTGTAGGAGGGAGTGGAGCTCCCTCCTCCCTGTGTCTCCATGGATGCTTGGTACTCTCTGCCCCTTGTTTCATTAAACCCTAGAACCAGAGCTATCGCGTTCTCCTTGTCATGCCACAATCATTGTTAAACAACAAAAAGAAATTTCTCAGGGATGCTTTTCATAATTTTAAAAATATTGCATTTTAGAGAGGGTGTAATTGAATGCTTATTTTTGATTACCGGATTGATTGTTTTTATATTTTTAGTCAAGTGTATCAATTCTCAAGGTCATCATTTCAAAAAGTGATAATTTTTTAGCTTGTGAAAGTAGGGGTGTTATCAAGAGCATTGAGGTTGACATTAAGATTTTGGTTGTAATGGTATTAATTGTTGTAATTTTAAATTGTGATATTTTTAGCTCAAAAAAATAGTGATATTGGTAACATTGTTTTTTGATTTTGGGGTTTATTTTAACGTAACATTACATCATTGTTAAGGTCACGGTCACCAAATATGATAAGTTAACCTCCCCCACCCCCGCCTTCCCGCGACCCCCCACCCAACAAGGAGTTTTGAAATGAGTTGATTTAGGTGTTTTTGGTTAGAAAATGGATTTGTAGGGTTAGAATTCATGTTTTTGAGGCCATGGTTATCATTAAATCAATCACTATGTTTTGGCATCACACTATAAAAAAGTTGGAGAATATTTTGACATGGTGATTGTACCTAAGCATTGGGTTTGTGACAAATCAAATGTCTCTTAGTATGCCATTATGTTGCATATTAGCATTTGTTTTCCTTTTTTGTTGCTACTTATGCATATTCATGCAACCACTTGTCTTGTAGGGGCGTATGTCACCACAAGGGCCTTCCTACGCATGGGTTTGTGTTGGCTATCATTGGTTGCTAGATGGGGAATCTAAGTGTTGGGGTGCATGGAATACCCAATTCACTGTGACGCAGTGAGCCAACCAAATGAACAAAGTAGAAAGAAGAATTGCATTAAGAGGTAAAAGTAATACACCGATAGAAACCATCCAGGTAGAAGATAGAGGTAGCAGATAGAAGCAATTCAACACAAGTATAAGCTTAGGCATAGAGCAAACATAATTGAAGAGGGGAAAGGTACATTAAGATAGAAGCCACCATGATCCAAAGGCAAGTGAAATCTCATATCTCTTCCCCTCTTGTCAATGCTTTGTCTATTCTCTCCATCATCCTTACCACATTATTTTTTTGTACTTGGGTATTGGATTTTGATCGAGAAAATGTTTTCTCACCAAGTAATGTTGCATATTAGGTTCAACTGGCATCTTTATTATCGGTGTATGCATGTCTTATTTCATAAAAGCTTATACATTTCCTTGCAACCTCTTTTCTTGGATGTCCTTACAACCTCTCATCATCCTTACCACATTATTTTTTTGTACTTGGGTATTGGATTTTGATAGAGAAAATGTGTTCTCACCAAGTAATGTTGCATATTAGGTTCCACTGGCTTCTTTATTATCACTCTATGCATGCCTTATTTCATAAAAGCTTATACATGTCCTTGCAACCTCTTTTCTTGGATGTCCTTACAACCTCTTATAGTGGAGAGGTGTATGTTGTAACATGTGGCTTATGCTTTGGTTTGACATCTCGCTACATAATTTATTTGCCACCCCATAGTTTTGGTATGTAATTATTTCATACAATTGTAGGTGTACAACGATGTTTGATTGATATAAGGTCAAATTCAAACATGTATACCATTTTTTCTAGAGCAAGAGGACACCAAAGACATTATTCCATTAAATTGGGAAGAGTCAGTAGCAAAACTCAAGCAAGAGGATGTTGAATGCATCAAATAGGTTTTTATTTTATATCTGAGACTTTTGTGATCCATAATGCAGATAAATGTCTTTCAGATTAATCATTTTTTAAGGACTTGGTCGACGTTTCGAACCAACTAATGTGGTTCATCCTCAGGACAAGGTGGAAAAATTCATACAATCTTCATGAATAAATAACAAGGTTTTTATTTTTATTTTTTGGGTTATATTTGTTTTCTATTTATAGTGTACTCTGATAGTATAGTGTGATAGTACTAGGGAGATATCCCCATTATGAATGCTTTTTTTGTTTAATGAATATTCTAGTTTTGGGGAATTAGAAACTTTGAAACATCGGTTGTCAAGATTACTCTAGATACAATTATTTCATAATGCCATACCCATGTAGTTGGGGAAATGAATTGTTCACCAAACCACTTGAGCTAACATCCTTTCGCAAACTGAATTTTATCCATAAAAAAAGCTTACAATATTTTTTGAAAAATGTGTTTGGCCATTCATTACTATTGTTATTCTATTTTTTTTTTAATTTATATTTTAAGGCGATTTTATTTGTTTTTCATGAAAAAAAACCCTCTAAATGTGAGTGGTAATATTTTATGTAATATATTATGGAGTAGATTAATTTTGTATAAAAATGTGCTTTTAAGATCAAGTTTATTGCTCTTACACAAATATGAAAATATTTTCAGTTGTTCTGAACCTTGATAACAATGAATATTGTTTTTAATATTTTTTTTTTGTCAAAGATATTCTATTATATTATTATGAAAATATATATTACAAAATGTTTCTCAATGGCTCCCTCGACTTCACTCCAATTGGATTTGTTAGCTAGGAGAGCTGGAGTATGCAGAAAATGTTCCCATTGTGGGTTTATTTCCAATGGATTGAAGAGCCTTACAAGTCAAAAATGAGACAAAAATAATAGACAACTTGTGAATATATTATCATGGAGGTGGTTGAGGGTGCAAAGGAGGCACTGCAAATAGACCGGATCTCTCTTGCATATGGAAATCAATGTGCTCAACTTTGGCCTCCAATTAATGTTGGCGATCATTAGTTGGACGCTAGCTCTGATGGGTGTTAGCCAGCTACTCTAGAATCTCATTATGACTAAACTGGATGTTGTTCATGTATGTCACCAACTCATTCCTATCCTCATATCTATGCTCTCCAAGGATATCTAGGTTGGCATGGATTCCTCTTAGTTGCTCAATAATTGATTCCAAAGTGACCAACACATGCACGCATCCCGAGGAGCGGCCTTGGTCTTGGGCTACCTTCCCTGTGCGCTCCACACTTGCAGAGTCTATAGTCGAAAAATTGTCGCTACTTGCATGTTGCCTTGCCTGCCCCCGCTCACCATTGCCTCTACAAGGTCGACCTCACTGGCGAGGCATAGCGACAGTCACACTATATTCTCAAACCTGAAACCTAGAAATGAAAATCTCCGTGGAGACACCAACCACAAGAACCTAAATAAGATACACACCCGACAGAGCCCATAGTACTCTGATGTGGCAGCGAGCTTGTCCAACCCCAAGTTGCTCGCATAGCTAGAAAAGAAGAATAAGGAAAGAGAATTACTTGCCCACCCCACCCATAAGACCTTTACATAGTGCACATAGTAGCCAAATAGGGACCCCTGCAAGTTGGCCTTAGCCCTAAGACAAAAAACACCTAGGGCCAAGTCCAAAGGAAAGCTGCATTGAAGACACCATAGATTCTCGAACAACGGAAAGTAATCAAACACCTGAGACATAGAGGTATCCCCACCCGAGATCCGTTGGGCACACCACCGCCACTGCAATCTTAAAAGACTGTAGAAAGACTCTACAACATGCATGATATACAAGGTTGGGCACCACTTGTGAAGTCCATTTCGTGAATCCAGAAAATCACGCAACTGCAACCAAAACCTTAACACCACCAGAACGAAAGCCACATAAGAAGACCACAACTAGATAGCAAGGGCTACTTGAAAGCGGCAGAAAACTAGTCCGAGTACGGGTTTGCACCACTAGCAGGAGCTGGTGGTTCCACTTACAAACCCAATCCTGAGAAGGAGGTTTGAAGAGCAATTCAAGTGCGCTTCGGGGTCCCAGATGAATGCCAGAGAGCCATCCTGGATACACACTGCTACATAAAGATCTGTCGATGTGCTTTGTCGGATGTTCAACGTCCAGGGCGAGCTTGTATGGCCACCCTTGTTCGACCTCACCACTCTACACCCACTGCTCATCTCCCAATTGTCATCAACCTTCCCAGAACACATGTGAACCATTATAACTACAACCACTGCTTCTGGAAAGATTGGAAATTGGCCCTCACATCCCATAAAGCCCTTTATTCTGTGGAGCATGGCTGCCGAGACCAGTTGCCCTGATGTGCATACACCCCATCGGGGGATTTAATATTTAAATATTATTTAAAAGATATTTATTTTATTTTATTTTTTAAAATCATGCTTATTAATTTTTATTTTTCAAAATCATTGTTTCATAAAAAAAATGATTGAATATTAATTTTAAAGTATCTTCAATTTTTTTTTTCTCGGTAAAACTAGCTATTCTATTATAAAATATTTACAGGAAAAATTACATGCAGTAAAACATGGCTTCCATGGCCCGCATTGGCACCTTGGGCATCCTGAGTTTGACACAGAAGCTCCCTCGCAGGGGCAGCACCGACAAAAATGTCTAAATTTCTCAAAAAGAGGCAGAGGCCAAGGCCTGTTCTGCTTGACATACTACATCACTTAACAGCCCACACAGGGGCACCTTTCAAAATTCAACTGTGAGTCGCCATACACAGGACAAACAGAAACTAAACAAGCTGGACAAACAGACTGACCGAGATAAGACCAGAAAGAAAAATGCAGGTGAGCAAACATAGAGACCTTAGTCGTGGACTTGAGCAGAAAGAAGAAGGTGGGAGCTAGAGCGTGCGCCAAGGGTTCAGTCATTGCCATGACGTTTGTCACCGAGCCCATCGCCACCGAGGCCTTCGCCACCCTGACCTTCGCCGCCGAGACTGTTGCCGCCGAGACCCTCACCCTGACCAGCACCGCCACCCTGACCAGTACTGCCGAGATTTCCTTCCTCAGGGCTCGTTTCCTCCTCAATGGTGCGCCAGCCCATTCCTTCAGGGACACCCTCCCACATTGCAGCCCACTTAGCCGCTGCTTCATCTTGAATCTTCTGCTCCGGAGGTTGGACGGGGGCATCCATAATTTCCTTGCCATGCGCAATTGGCGGTTGCTGAGCAGGGCATTCCATACTAATGCTTCCTGTGGGTGGCTCTCCCTCTCCAGGAGGCGTTCCACTGTCATCTTTCTCAGGAGCTGCAGTGAAGAGGACGAAGATGTGTGCGTTGATGCCCTCATTGCCCCTGGCGCTGCCCAGGGTGAAAACGACCGATCCAAACGCTGGAAGGACCGGCCCTCCCTCACTGGAGCTTCCCACCTCCGTGAATTGCCCAGTTTGGAGGGGCTGAGCTCTCGCCCTCTTGTGACAATAACAACAATAGCAATGGTGATGTTCATTTGCTGCCGGAGAGCGCGACGATGAGCCTCTCCTAGAGCCTCTGCCAGAGCCTCTACGGCAGGGTTGGCGTTCCCGCAGTCGTGCCATGAACCCTCTCCCAAATTCTTCGGAATCTTGCCCTGTGTTTCGCTCACAGTCACCCCTCTGAACTCGCCACCACTTCCTCCCAAGTGTGGAGGCCTCAGAAAGCTCAGTACCCAGATACGAGCCACGAAGAACCAGATACGAGCCACAGAGAACCAGATGGGCAGGTCGAAGCAAGCCCACTCTCTCCTGCTCGATTTTGGAGAGCCCCGGCAGCTGGAGCTCGTCCAATTCACCCTCGCAATGGTGCCCCGACTGCCTGCCTGAGCCATGAATACCCGCTGCATACCCTCGGTGTATGTGCTCCATAACTGCACCCTGCGTCACCATAAATTCGTAGCCCTCCGCATTGAACGCTCCAGCTTCGTCTCCAGCTTGATCGTCCATTTGACGGCGGCCCTCTAACCTTAAATGCTTCCACGGGGCGGCACATGCAGGCCATGTGGCCTGCTCCCATGTGGCAAGCTACCACCCGCATTCGGGGCTTCAGTATCTCTGTGAAGGAGTTTCTCACATTCTTGAGACTGCTGATGGTTGGGGATGATGTCCAAGTTGCCAGTTTGGAGAGGATGGTTGCTTTCGACCCCAATATTTGCCAAGAGATCAGCAATCTTATTACCCTCCCTTCTGGTGTGTTGAAAGGAGAGGGCTCTGTGGTTGCTAAGCTCTTGAGCGATATTGTTTAGCCTTGCTTCTAATCTCCAGCTTCCAGCGACTTTCCTAGCTTGTGATCCATTCTGAATGCGCATTGCCATGTTGATGATGATCTGGGAGTCTCCTTCCGCTATTAGTGGTTGTAGATTGAGGCTCCTTGCAACTAATAGCCCCTGCCAGAGTCCCTCTATCTCCGCCGAGTTGTTGGTATCCCACCCTATATTGCCAAAGAAGATCTGCAAGGGGGCACCATTGTGGTCGCGGATGATTCCTCCAAATCCAGCTGGCCCAGGGTTGCCTTTAGATGCTTCGTCAAAGTTGAGTTTGTATGTGTTGGGGGGTGGGGCTTCCCAACTCCTGATTTCCTTGTTATTACCCTTCGCTGTTTGATGCATGGTATCCCTTTGGGGCAGCTCCAGCTTCCAGTTCCCTAGGATGTTCTTCTCCTTATCTGAAGTGGGGAGATCCTCTTTAGTCCAGGATTTTAGTTGCATGGTTTCTCTGAGATTACCATGTATTCTACTCCAAATTTCCTCAATGCGGGAGTTTTGGCTTTTGAAGATGCGTCTGTTTCTTTCCTTCTAGATGTTCCATAATATGATGCCCGGAATTATGTTCCACATGTAGTTGAGGATCTCACAGTCATAGGGGCTTTTTGTCCAATGCCGAATGGTATCTACTATGTTGCCAGGTCCCCTGCATCTTTTCTGACACCTGAAGCCTGCCATCTCCCATAGTTGATTGGCGATTGGGCACGTATCCAACAGATGCTGTAGGGTCTCTTCATTTTTGAAGCAGTTGTGGCAAATCGAAGGGCCTTGAAAATTGCGTCTCCTTAACTTGTCCCAGGTGAGAATCTTTTTGTGCCCAACCAACCAGAGGAAGTAGGATATTTTGGGCCAAGCTTTAAAGCTCCATATTCTTTCCCATAGAGGGTCCGGCCTGATGGTGGAGTCGCCTATGAGATTATAGGCTTCCGAAGTGGAATATGATCCCTTGGGGAGGTACCCCCATCTGAGGATATCCTCACTGCTCTCAGACCGAATACTTCTCTTTTTTTAGCTCAGCTTCAAGTGCTACTTCATTGTGCATGCTTGTGTTGTCGGTTATCTGATGGCCTAGCCGCCATTTCCTGAATCCGTTTATCGTCTCCGATTCCCAGAATTGATGGACGGTTGCATGCAGCTGCTTCTGTTCATGCGGCACGATCTCTGGAGGAAGCACACTTGCTAGTTTGGCCATTTGGTTCCAGGCATCCTTCCAGAATCTGGCACTGTGACCATTTCGGATTTCCCAAACGCTGTGTCTCTGAATCCGCTGATGATGTTGTTTGGCGGCATTCCAGATGAGTGATCCCCTGCTTGTGGGCGTGAATCTTATGAGTTCTGCTTGGGGCATACTGTTAGCGTATTTGGCTGTCCAGATTTTGGCCCACAACTTGTCGGGACTAGTTATCCATTGCCACCATACCTTGGCGTTCATGATGGAGTTACTATACTCTGGATCTCTGAGTCCGATGCCCCCCCTGTTTTTGGGCTTGCATACATTGTCCCATTTCACAAGTGCCCATTTACGGTTAGTAGCCGAGCTACCCCATAAAAAGTCACGCTGTATGTTTCTCAATCTCTTTAAGACCCATTTAGGAGCTGCCAGGATGGTGAAAAGGTATAGAGGCATGGCTTGGAGGATGGATTTGATTAGCACTATTCGACTTGCAAGATTGAGGGAATGGTGAGTCCAGTGGTTTAACTTGGAATCCAGCTTCTCGAGGAGGGATCGCCAAGCGGGTTGCTTAATGGCCGAAGCAGTGAGGGGGGCTCCCAAGTAAGTGGAGGGGAGAGAGGCGGATTGAAAGCCAAGGATGCGGGAGACAGCTGATTTAACAGACGGAGGGGTGTGAAAGAAAAAGATTTGAGATTTGGATTTGTTGACCTGAGTGCCAGAGGCTTCCGAGAAATCGTTGAGCAAGGAATTCAATCGGGAGGCTTCCTGAGCCGAGGGGTAACCATAAAGCATTGTGTCATCCACAAATTGCTGGTGGGAAGAGGCAGGGGAATTGTGGATGGATATTCCTTTGAGCTGATTAGCCTGGAGGGCTTGCTTGATGTGTCGACCCAGCCCTTCAGCCATGATGACAAAAAGGAAGGGGGAGAGGGGGTCCCCTTGCCTTATGCCTCTGGAAGGCTTGAAAGGGCGAGAGGGGAAACCATTTAGCAGAAGGGAGAAGTGGGATGAGGTGATAAGACTCATGATACATTCATGAAAATTGTTGTTGTTGTTTTTTTTTTCATTTTATCTTAAAATTTAGAATAAAAAATCTCGAATAGCTTGTTTAGAGTATATTATCATGCCAAAAGTTATGATACAACTAGAGATACTCAAATGTTGCATTGAATAATTATTTTCTAAAATAATTTTTAAAATTTTATAAATACATAATTTAAAATTGAATCATGTAGTGTAGAGTGTATTATCCTACCAAAAGTTATGATACAATTAGAGATACTCAAATCTTGCATTGAATTTTAGAATAAAAATTCATGAATAGCATGTTTTAGAGTAATGTTATGATTAAATTAGAGACACTCAAATGTTATTGGGTTTCTTTATTAAAAAAATCTAAAATAATTTTCAAAAATTATATAATATATATTTTAAAAATAAAATTTAAAAAATTATAAAAAATACAAAATTTAAAATTGAATCATATCAATTTATTGGAACAATTACACCATCACTCTTTAGAGCATATAATATTTCTCTTTGGAGGATTTAAATAAACATTATGACTAAATATTATTATATTAAGGTCACTGTTCACATTCTTATTTCTATAATTTAAACCACTTGTCATTGTTTAATCTTCTTTATTGACAAATTAAATAAATAATAATGATTAATATTAAAATGTGAAGTTCATTTTTTTTTTTTAAATTGCCATGTTTCATTATTCTATATATAAATGTTATTGTTATTCTCTCGCTGTTTTTCTTCCTTAGTTTGGGCTTACTGAATGTGCTTGTGCTTGCGTTCCACCATTGTTGTTGCCTCGCCCTGCTAGTGTCTCGTCAACTCACTTGTTTTCGTGTTTGGTTCTTGGTTTGTTTTCTCCGCAACTTTTGTTTTGCTTGTTGCTGTTTTCACCGCCTCTCACGTTGTTTGTGTTCTGTTGTTGCAGGTTTTCTCTGGATGCGGTTTGTCACTGTTAATCCTTGAAGTTGTTATGTGCTTTGTTCGTTGCGGTTTTTCGTTGTTGCCTCTCTTTCCTTTGCTGGCATCGCCTCACTGTTGCCACTAGCACTTCTAGTGTTGCTCATGTGATGATGCGAGTTTTCTTTGGTCGAGGTTTGCAAATGTATGCCTTGAAGTTGTTCTATCCTTCAGTTGTAGAAATATTTTGCCACCACCTCTCTTTGTTTGCTTCTCCCTATTCATTTTTCAGTTGCTTAGGGTTTTGACTTTTGGGTTTGCTTGCGAGTAAGCTTTTCAGTTGGATTTATGGTTTTCTTGTTTGTTCTCGAGTTTTGGCCTTTTATTTTTGCAATCTATTTTGATTTTATATCAGAATGATCACGAGTTGTATATTCTGTTCATTTTTGTGTAGACCCCTGGGGTAAATGATGTAAAGATGTATGTCTTTTGATGAGAGACTTGGTTATTTCTATGGCCACTACATGGATATGGATAGATCTTGTATGAATACACTCTGTGTCCAAGTATTTTTATCTCTATAAATAAAGTTACGATTTTTCCTCAGAAGAAAAGAAAAATGATCAATATTTTGCTAGTTGCTCAATACTTCAATATTCAAAATTGTGTGAAATCCAAAGACAATTGGTTCTTATCATTTTGCCATTGTCCATAATTAAAATAGCTTGGATGTTTATCCAATTATTTTTCAAAAACATTTTTTTGTACCATTGTTCCCATTTTACTTTACTAAGATCAATTACCATCTCTAAAACTATTCAAAATTTTAGGTGACTGAGTTAGATGAATTACTATTCTCTAACACTATTCAAAACTAGAATAATGAAAACCAATCATACATATTAAATTTTACATTAGAATATAACACTGTAATAAAAGTTATGGATCAACTAAATGAAGATACATGTACTTATTTATAGGAGAATTCAAACTATATTATATATGTTATATAATAAAACCATTAGGTTATGAATGTTGGAGAAAAATGCAAACACTCAATTCTATATCAACACTTATAATCCAGTCACCTCTACCAAAACTGCATTGAAACAGTGTAAATAAAAAGCGCTTTGTGTTTTTAAGGTCATGCTCATATTATTCCTTTTCAACTCCCTATTCATACTCATGTCTTTATAGGGTCTTAATCTCCTCGTAGAAGTGTAACCAATTGCTCCCAAACACCTTATTGTTATAGTTTACAATTAGATTCGTGTGAGATATTTTTGTGACCTAGGTGTAATCTAGCTTGATTTTTGTACCACTGTTAATAGCCATTGCCGACTTCTAGACTTTCATGTTTTAAGTATCATTTCCCAAATCATATCACCCTTTTATTGGCCAACCGTTTTTGATGTCAAGATAGTAATGGTAAACAAGGCAGGAACTAAGGCAAAATGTGTTCTAGTTACAAAATGTGTTCTGGTTATTTATTAATAATCTTGTTGAGAAATTCCTTTTAAGTTTAGTTGACTTCTTAAATCACACTTTGAGATAACATAAAGATTATGATACAATAAATTTAGAAAATCAATATTCTCTTGTATATGAAAATGTAATTAATTTGGTAGCACTTGAAAAACCACATGAATTTGAAGTGTTGCTGCATAGTATTGCCTTGGTGATCTTCATTCTGCAGGGGTGTTCTCAATGCCTATGGTTGTGGCTCTTTGTAGGATTCGAACAATGAAAGGTCCATGTTTGTTAGGTTCTTGGCCAGAAACATGACCTTTCTATTAAGTTTATCCACCTTCTTGAGTAGCCTTGTTTGTGAGAACTCTTCTAATTAAAGTTTTTATAAGCCAAAATAAGTTGATAGCTTGCATTTTGGAGGTTGTTCTGGATCTATTAGAATTCCTAATTTCCAATATCTAGTCTCTTGTCTCCTATCCTACATGTTTGTTAGGAATAAATCTTCAAAAACTCCCTGACTTGTTCCCTTTCTATTAAGTTTATCCACCTTCTTGAGTTGCCTTGTTTGTGAGAACTCTTCCAATTAAAGTTTTAATAAGCCAAAATAAGTTGATAGCTTGCATTTAGGAGGTTGTTTTGGATCTATTAGAATTCCTAATGTCCAATATCCAATCTCTTGTCTCCTACCCTACATGTTTGTCAGGAAGAAATCTTTAAAAACTACCTGACTTGTTCCTCCACGTCAGAGATAACGCATTGAATAATTGCAGAGATTATTATTATTATTGTTTAACTATTAAGAAAATATGGGGTTCTTGATGAACTTAGTTGACCATATTTAATAATTCTTATAAATCAAAAGACTCTAATCATATTAAGCTTTTGTAAGGTGGTGTGTAATGCATATATAAATATGCTCATATTAATGCCTAGTTAGAGAGGAAACTAGACAATCTGTCTTGAGTTTGAGTTGATATTTCTTATCACTTATCCTAGTTCTTTGCAACAAATGAAATGCTAGGTTTCCCTTTGAGTGAACAATTGTGAGTTGTGTTCTAACAAAAGCTTCAATGAGTTGGTAGCCTTCCATTGGATAGAGATATGTCTTCTTTGATGCTCATATTTATGTATCTCTTAGCACATTTGATTAAACACAATAGAGTTCTAGTACTTTGGTACAAAGTTAAAACATATTATGCATTTTAAGACATTAATTAGTGCTATAATTGATCCAGATCTTAGGGGCTAATATCTAGGAGGGTTGAATGCTGAGGGAGTAGGAGAGAAAATAGACATATATACCATGAAACTAATCACAAAAACATTGATAAAAATGCAATAACTGAATACATCACAAACTAGAGAGAGAGAGAGAGAGAGAGGATTCCATTAGGAAGAACCATTATACGCAATGAGGTCAATTTTGGGATTTCTCCTTCCCGATATTCACTCTTCCTATTGCCTTCTTATAAGGTGTCTTATTGACAAAGTCAAATTTTAATAGGGTTCACTCCATCAATTACATATCTATCAAGTTTCATTTTCCACAAAAATGTGACTTTATGACTTAAACATCCAAACTTAGACTATAACCCCCCTATGATTTGGATTAATCTTCCCTCAAAAATTGAAGGTCCACACCATAAAAAATGCCAAAGAAAAGGGACTGCATTATGTTCAATGTACCATCATGATCAAAATATTCCATGAGCCAATGAAATTAATTGTTTTGTGTGGTTAACTCGTAACCCTGGGTTTATAGATGACCCATAACCATCATGGTTATAATGTGCCCAATATCAATGAAGAGAAGGGTTTTGTGTGGTTAACTCATAATCGTGGGATTGTGGATGACCCGTAATTGATTTGGTAAATGAAGAAGGGTTTTATGTGGTTTACCCATAATTGTGGGCTTGTAAAAAACCCAAAACCATTACTTTTTTTTTTTTGAAATTTTCTGATAATGAACCTCTTGTTGCAACTTTGTTGATAACTTTTTCTACAGATGATGAAACCAAATTCTGCGAAAGACCTATTTGAGGTATTGAAGAGACATTTCCATTGATATAATATACTTTCTCTACAATGATCTATTGAGTGAGAAAATCATTCATGAAACTCAAGATATGCATGGTCGTGTTGCTTTACAATCATGTGCGACTCCAATCAATGATATCTCTCAAACCAGAAAGCCAAATCATATTCTATAAAAAACCCATTTAAGCTAGAGGAAAATCCTTTAAAAAGGGCTAATGATAACTCTTTTAAGTGCTATATATAAGTCATGGCACTTAAAAGAAGTTAGCATAATATTGTTGGCTTGCATTCCATCCATTATTGTGCATTTGGAGCGAACATACTACCATGGACAAGTTGAAAAATAGCTAAAGTGAGGTTGTCAAAATATTCATTAACCATTGCAGGAACATTCTTACATGGATTCACTACATCCATTGGTCTGCAACACAAAGGTTCCATGACATTGATAAGGTCATTGAAACTTTTAATAAAGTAGAAGTAACTTACTACCCATTAAAGAAAATATGGAATTAGATGCAAATGCCAAAGATTCCAAGATTAATTTCACCATGAACAACTTAGAGACTAGGAAAATTTTACTTGTAATCATGACTATTGCGATGCATCAATAAGAAAGTCAAACCAAGGATGTTTATAAGTTTGAGCCATCTTAAATTGATATGAGAAAATCAAGAACATTGTTAGCCATATAGGAATTTGTAAATCAAATAACTTTATTTAAAACTTGCCTATCATTGGGGGAGTTAAGGGTGAGGGGTTATTTTAGAATTTGAGTTAAGTACAACTATTGATGACCCACATGAGAAGAAATGCAAGTCTTCGAGAGCTCTCTTTTAGCATTGGATGAAAACTTGACATTGGATGAAGTCCATAAAAAGGAGAATAAGGATGGCACTATGATTGTTGCAAGATTTAGGCAAGGTGATTCTCATAAAATTAAAGATGTTGCACACATAATTATGGAGCTATCTTATAAATCTAGTGACATTAGTAGATAAAGAATAGCTCTGTTTTGGTTACATAGAAAGAAGTTTCAAAATAGTTGCATATGGTATGGCGACAACTTCTAAATCTATTGGGATGTAGAGAAACAATTATTATGTTTTGGTCACTTTGAAAGAAGTTCCATTTTACACTATCATCCTATGTTAAGTTAGTTTTGAGTTTATCCCTTGTACAAAACTACATGCATGACTTCAATCAATGATGTGTCTCAAACCAAAAAGCCAAATCATATTCTGTAAAATACCCATTTAAGCTAGAGTAAAATCCTTTAAAAAGAGCTAATGGGCACTCTTTGAAGTGCTCTGTATAAGTCGTGGCACTTACATGAAGTTAGCAGAAGATTGCTGCCTTGCATTCCATCCATTATTGTGCTTTTATGGCAGACATACCACCATGGACAAGTTGAAACATAACTAAAATGAGGTTGTCAAAATATTCGTTAACCATTACAGGAGCGTTCTTACATGGATTCGCTACATCCAAATGTGTGCAACACAGAGGTTCCTTGACATTGATAAGGTCATTGAAACTTTAATAAATTAGAAGTAACTGAATACCCATTAAAGAAAATATGGAATTAGATGCAAATGCCAAATATTTCAAGATTAAAAAAAAAAACAACTCAAATCTCAAGTGGGACTAATTTCACCATGAACAACTTAGACTAGGAAAATTGTACTTGTAATCATGACTATTGCGATGCATCAATAAGAAAGTCAAGCCAATGATGTTTAGAAGTTTGAGTCATCTTAAACTGATATGAGAAAACCAAGAACATTGTTAGTGATGTAGGAATTTGTGAATCAAATAAATTTCTTAAAAACTTGCCCATGATTCGGGGAGTTAAGGGCGAGGGTTATTTTAGCATTTGAGTTAAGTAAAACTATTGATGACCCACATGAGAAGAAATGCAAGTCAGTTTCCGGAGCTCTCTTTTAGCCTTGGATGAAAACTTGACAATGGATGAAGTCCATAAAAAGGAGAATAAGGATGGCACTATGATTGTTGCAAGATTTAGGCAATTTGATTCTCATAAACTTAAAGATGTTGCACGCATAATTATGGAGCTATCTTCTAAATCTAGTGACATTGGTAGAGAAAGAATAACTATGTTTTGGTTACATAAAAAGAAGTTTCAAAAGAGTTTCATATGGTATGGTGACAACTTCTAAATCTAGTGGGATGTAGAGAAACAATTATTATGTTTTGATCACGTTGAAAGAAGTTCCATTTTACACTATCATCCTATGTTAAGTTACTTTTGAGTTTATCCCTCGTATAAAACTACATGAAAGAGTAAAATAGGCCCATCACATGTTGATTAATTTACTGGCCATATGTGGGAATATATGATGGCAAATATTTGTTCACCATTGCATTTAGAAGGCTGTCCATATAAATGATAAGTCGGGCCCCTTTGGCATATATGACATGGTTCCACTAAATCTTTTAAAACATCCAAATTAGGTATTTTCTAAAGGACATGGTAAGCTTGGTAGGTTGGACATAGTAAATTTCAATAGAAATTTAAAGATTATTGAAGAGGATGGGATTTGATTGCATGTTAATTTTGATTTTCTTGGTGGAGAAAATGCATTTGGCTCAATTCCTTATTTCACTAGGACACAAATGATGTGGACGAGTTTTCAAAAATGGAGAAAGAGAAACACGGGACAAGGAATTTAGTAACTAATTATATTGGAAAAACCTTAATCACTCTCAATGGCTACAAGCTATTGATATACTTGCATTCATGTCACTTTGTCAATCGATTTTGGAGGTTAGTTTATTCACATAAACACATAAGATTGTGAAACTATGTGGCAAGATTGGTAATGGTATTAAAAGAACTTAGCTATAGATTATGTAACCACAAAGTTCTCTTCTTAGACAAATTACTCTAAGTTGACTATCTTTATTAGAAGTGGACCCTTTAGGCTCATGAAACTAGATGGATTGGGTAGTGCCAATTTTTTTTAAAGTCCCATTCGTATTTTAATCTTGGAGTTCTTAGTTATTTGTCCTAATGTGATAGTTAAGGATTGAGTGGGTTGTTGGAATTTTTGGGGATGGATTATTGCTAAGTACAATATTTTTTGTTGTTGTCCATATTCATTGGAAAAGGGTCCTTTTTGGGTGAAAATGGATGATTGGAGAGAAAGTTGTGCACAAAATGTGACATATCAAAGTTATCATAATTTTTGAGCTATTGATGGATAAAATCTTATATCCTCCTATTTAAGGACATCCTATGATGCAATAGAAGAGCCCTTTCATAATTGATTAGTCAATAATGAAGAACCCATAATAAAAGTGGGAGAGAAAGCATTAATCTCTCTTGAGCACGAGGGAAGTGGAGATCAACATATTTAGGAACTTTCTCGTGAAAAATGATCAAAATTGGCAGAAGGATTTACAAAATTGTATAGCAAGAACCTCAATGAACTCAACCCTTGATGTTTGCAATGCTTTTTGGAGGACGAGAAGATTATGTTTCCTTTTTTCAAACATGGAAGATGAGCATATTACGATTCAGTGAAAGTAATTTCCTATCATTCATATGGTTTTATATTTTATAAAAAGTACTGTTAAAACTTCACCATATTTTATAATTCAACGAAATATTCATCGATGGTGATGAAAATGGACTTGTCCAAAGATTGTCAGAATAATTTGGCTTTACACTAGACTTATTCTTATCCAGTTAGGCTTTTGTCACCAATTCATTGTTTGGATAATGAGTTGAATTTCCTCAATATCCTTGTTGTTTTACTAAATGTAGCAGTGACCCCTTTCTTCAGATCAGGGAGGGGCCTTATGCAAGGTTTTCCCCTATCCATATTCTTTTTATTTTAATAGACGAAGGCTTAAGTAGGCTACTTAAATAAGAAAAATGAAATGGTGGTATAAAATGTTTTCTCATTAGATTATCATGCAATATCACAAATCTACTATTTATAGACAATTTTCTATTTTCTTTCTATTATACTAGAAGGGTCATTGAGAAATTCAAGGGTGGCATGGATTTATTTTGTAAAGCATCTGGAGTGACCATCAATATGGAAAAATAGTTTATGACCTTACGGGGGATATTTGAGTGGGAAAATAAACTCATTACTCAATGATTTCTCTTTAAGGTGACTAATCTTGAATAGGGTCTAAACTATCTAGGTTTCTATTTGAAGCTGAACCAATGGAAAAAATGCGATTGGTAGTGGCTAATAATGAAAGTGGAAAAGAAAATGGACACCTATTGCAATAAATAATTATCTAGGGGGGTTGTTTAGTCTTGGTAAAATCAATTTTGGAAACAATTCCAATCTATTAGAGATTTTTTGGCTACATCATGAAAGGTGTTCTATAAGTAATTTGGAAACTTTGCTACAAGTTTATATGGTTTAGAGACTAGAAAAAGAAATTATTCATACCAACTTCATGGAAAAGATGACATTGCCAAAATCCTTTACAAGACGAGGCCTAAAAAATCCCTTTCTCTTTTCAAAGGCTTTTGCTACAAAAAATGTATGGACGTTAATTCAAGGAACATGCTTTTGGGTCCAGGTAGTTAGAGATAAGTATATAGTCCCTAATATAATGAAGGAGTGGATAACAAATCCCATCAAACAACATAGTAATGCCTCAATAATGTTTAAAGTTGTTATCTATGTTTTCCATATGGTTGGTAGCTAGTTGATTTGACAAATTAGAAAAGGGGATAAATGTTAATTGGATTCACTCTTGGGTAGGAAGTACAGGTATGCATAGAGACCCACTCTAGTTGATTAAAGAGTTAAAAATAAAGTATATTTCATTTTCTAATAGGTTGCAAATGGGGAAAGGCCACTACTTGGCACCAATAGTGGTTAACTCGAGAAGAAATTGAACTGGGGGTAGGGAATGAAAGGAATGGAAAATATACATAGACTTGTTTATGGTTACCAATGTTAGATTCAAGGAAGAAGAGGACCAAATGGTTTGGTCATTGAATCTTGCTAGAACATATGTTCCTAGATTAAGCTACAAAACACTAGTTGAAGAAAGAAGATAATCATTTATGGTAGTGGAAAACAATATGGAAATTAAAATGCCCAAGTAAAACCAAGATCTTTATGTGGTTGAGTTCATAGAATAAAGCTCCAACATGGAATGTTCTTCAGAAGAGGAATTTTATAGGGGATATACGACATTGTTAATGTAGTCACATAGAAGAAACTATTCTTCACCTCATGATTGAATGTACATAGATCAATGAGGTATTGGAAAGAGGTGGACAAATTAATATCTATTGGAGATTTCTGGGAAAGAGGAAGTTTTGGAGATGCTTTCAACACCCAATATAGGAAAAATGAGTCTTCCAAGGTTAGAGCACTTCTACCCAACATAGTGTGGGGAGTATGGATCTCCAAAAATATAAATCAATTTGAAGACAAAAGGACACTACCCCTCAAATATTTTATTTTGGCCATAAATATCTTAAATGCCTATCCATAGGCACAAGAAAAACTATCCCTAATAGTTAAGGTGAAGTGGAAGCAAATAAGAATGTTCCATGGGCTTGTTTTGGTGGTGTTTCACATGGGATAACTTTTAAGGGAGTTTTATGAGGCATACTATACCTATCTTAACATCAAAATATTTATTTTAAAGCTAGAATTGATTAAGAAGCTCATAACTTCTATGAAATGATGGCTTCAAAGCTTGTCTTGAAACTAGCACGAGAATTTGGTGAAACACAATTACAAATATTTGGAGACTCAATGTTGGTTATCTAATGGATGTGCAAAGAAATTTCTCTTAGAAATTTTACGTTACAACACTTGTATGATGAAGTTATTAAATTACTCACACATTTCTCATATGCAACTTTGTCTCATATTTATAGGGGCATGAATAGTGTTGCATACATGATGTCAAAAGCTAGAGTTGGGATGGACCGAGGAGCTAGATTATTATAGTAATCCAAAATGGACATATTGAAAAATATAATCATGAATTATGGATATCACTTTAGTGTTTTTAGTTCTTTATCTTATATTTTGTATAATGATTAACTTTCATAGATCAGCAGATGAATGGTTAATGCAGTACCTAAAATCAATTTTTTTTGAAGAGGCTACAAATGTAGCTTAATAGAAACAATTTTTAGGTTTTTCTTGTGATGATGGATCAAACATTGAAATTCCATATGAAGTGATTAACAACCACTGATGAATGCCATAGGAATTTGAATATGTAATTTTCTTATATTAATAAAAATACAATTTTTTTTCTTGGGAAAAAAATCAATGAAAGAT